>VUYV01000398.1:320188-426021 GCA_008711295.1 Anarhynchus alexandrinus
CTCCCCCGGTTCCCCTCCCGCTTCCCCCGGCGCCTCTTCCGCGGCGGCGGGCGCTGCCGGCGCGGGCGCAGGATGCCGGCCGACCTGATGGAGAAGAGCAGCGCCTCGCCGGTGGCCGCCACCCCCGCCAGCGTCAACGCGACACCCGACAAGCCCAAGACGGCGGCGGAGCACCGGAAGGTAGGGGCGACCCGGGGGGACGGGTGGCGCCGTGGACGGGCAGTGCCGGACCGAGCAGCGCCAGGCGCTGACCCGCCGCCTCTCTTGCAGTCCTCCAAGCCCATCATGGAGAAGCGGCGGCGGGCGCGCATCAACGAGAGCCTGGGGCAGCTGAAGACGCTCATCCTGGACGCGCTGAAGAAGGATGTAAGCGGGGGGGTGGACTGGGACCGGGGCGGGGGGGCGCGGGGTGGGCTGGCGCCGATGCCGACCCGGTCTGAGCCACCGCCTGTGCCCGCAGAGTTCGCGGCACTCTAAGCTGGAGAAGGCCGACATCCTGGAGATGACCGTCAAGCACCTGCGGAGCCTCCAGCGAGCCCAGATGACCGGTGAGTCCTGGGGGATATGCAGGGAGGGAGGGAGGGAGGGCTGGGGCGGCCCTGCCTGCATCCCGGGCGCTGGGGGCATCACACTTCCTGCCTGCATCCTTGGTAGTGAGGGTAATGGGGGCACCCGGCTCCCCACCTGCATCCCTGGTACTGGGGGGTGGTGAGGAGCACCATGACCTGTACCTGTATCCCCGGTACAGGGGGGCTCTGGGGGTCACTGTGCTCTCTGTCTGCATCCCTGGTACTGGAGGGCACTGGGAGGGCTGCAGCCCTGGCCTCGGTCTGCTCTACCAGCAGAGCTGTGCTGCCCACCTGGATCTGTTTTGTGGGGTGAAAGGCACAGGAGCCCCTGGGGGGACTGTGCTCCCAAGCTGGATCCACAGTACTTAGGGGCATAGGAGGACTTCTGGGGGTTGTCTGTTCCCCAGCTGAGTTCCTGATGCTGGGGACTTGGTAGTGGAGGAGCCATGCTCTCCATCCGCATCCTTGGCACCCTGGAGCACAAGACGTGCTGCCAGAGGGACTGAATTCCTGGCTCAGGGGGGCTGCAGGATGCAACATCGGTGGGCTGAACACCCCCATCCCCTGTGGAGCCTGCTGACTGCTGTGCCCCTCTCTTCCCCCCGCAGCTGCACTGAGCACAGACCCCACAGTGCTGGGCAAGTACCGTGCCGGCTTCAGTGAGTGCATGAACGAGGTGACGCGCTTTCTCTCCACCTGCGAGGGCGTCAACACCGAGGTGCGCACCCGGCTCCTGGGCCACCTGGCCAGCTGTATGACCCAGATCAACGCCATGAACTACCCTGCGCCACCCCCACCGCCACCGCTGCCACCAGCTGCAGCCTTTGGGCCACCCCTGGTGCCACCGGGCAGTGGTGCAGGGCCGCTCCCGGGCATGCCCTGCAAACCAGGCGCTGACGCAGCCAAGGTGTACGGTGGCTTCCAGCTGCTGCCAGCCTCCGATGGGCAATTTGCCTTCCTCATCCCCAGCACCGCCTTTGCTCCTGGTGGTGCTGTGCTGCCCCTGTACGGTGGCCCACCCACAGCTGCCACTACTGCCTCGCCGCCTGGCCCGCCACCTGGCACAGCCGACTCGGTCTGGAGACCCTGGTGAGGGTGACAGGCACCAGACAGGACTGAGCACCGCACCCCGTGCTGCTGGCACGGCTGTACATAGGTTATATGTTCATATTGGATTGTGCCTTTGTACCATAGCACTCCCTCGACAGTGTTTCGTGTTTTACACGAGATCTTTTTTTCTCCTTTCCCTCCCCTTCCTTATGTGACACCAAAGATCGGGGTTGTTTTTTTTTTTGAATGCTCTTAAAATAAAAGTGTCCCTTCCATTTTGGAAGGCCTTTGGAGATAAGTTGGAGTGCTGGCATGTGTGCATAGGAGGGTGAGCCCGGCTCCTGGCGTGTCGTGTCGGTAGCTGTCTGTGGATCGCGCTGCTCCAGAGCTGCCTTGTCCTGCTCTCCAGGCTGGAGCTGTCACTCAGACCCTTCTGTCCCCTCTGTCTTGTGAAATCACCTGGCCCCCTCTCCCTGCCCCGGGGCAGATGTAATTACTGCTTCCTTGGGAACAGACTGATCAGACTTCTTAAAAAGAGCTTACGTTTGCAGAGCTGGTGAATGCGCTGAGGAAGGCACCTCCGCTCTCCTCCTAGCTCCTGGGGCTGATGGAGCAGAGTACCCTAGGTAAAGCAAGACAGATTTCAGTGTGGAGCCTAACAGCCCAGCTCCTGGTCTAAGCTGCCCGGGTGAGCCTCCTGCCCTGGACCGGGGGGGAGCCCGCTCCCAGCTGTGGTGTAAATCGCGAGTGACTTCAGTCAGTTGATTTAGAGAGTGGTGCCTGCCAGCTTCTCCTGTTACAAAAACACTGTCTCTCGGCAGGACAAGCCTGACATGAGTGCTCCTGTCTCCTGGCTGACAGGCTGCAGCAGGCGCTGGGCACCACCTCCACCTGGACTTAAAAGCACAGAGCCGTTCCCAGCCCTGAGCACCAGCCAGGCTCTGCTTGATGATTAATGGTCTGCATGTGTTTTTGATAGAGTTGGGCATTTCCTCTGCTGTTATATGGAAAACATGTGTCTGGGGGAGTGATGTGGGGCTGTGTGGACTATCTCTGTAACAGTGAGTGGCAACTGGCCCCTTTGACTTGGTCATGCCCCATTTCCAGGCAAGATGCAAGCCCTAGATAGAGGTGAGCGGCAGTCTCTGGTTACAGCTTGCATTGCCGTTCTTAACAAGTCCTAACTCAGAGTGGACAGCTTTAAATCGTGCCTGGATCTGCTGGGGATTCCTTCCAAATCCTGCCGCAAAAGCTTGTTGGATTTTGTCCGCATCAGCCAGGTGCTTGACTGTATCCAGGTGCTGGGGAAATGAAAGCTGGGGAGAGTGCGAAACCAGACAGATTAAACCTGCTGGGGTTTGAATCTCTCCCCAGATTCCCCCCTCTTCTCCCTGTGTACAGACAGAGCCTCCTGATCTGAAAATACTTGGGATGGATTTTGGGGGAGGGGGTGGAGGTGTCTGGGATATCTCTCTGCAGGGTGTACTGGTGAGGATGGGGCCAGTGGCAGCTCTGTTTTCAAAGGGGCTGCAGGTGATGATATCCCTGGGTGATGCAGCTGAGCTTTCCTTCCTCAGTCTCCCAGTGCTTTGCTGGCCTGTCTGTGTTGCCACCCTCACAGTGGCATCCTGCAGCCAGGTTTTGTGTGCCAGGCTTGGGAATGTCAGATTTGCTGTCCCTAGGCAGGTGTGTAGCTGTATGGGCTGAGCCTGCCTTCCCTTCCACCAGCCATACCGTCACCTTTCTGCGCTGGAGGTACCAAGGGCAGGACTGACCCTACCTTGTGTCCAGGGAAGCACTCGCAGGACCTGTCTGGGAATCGCATCAGACCAGCTCCTGCTGCTGGATGGCCTGCCTGGAGCTGATGCAGACCAGTAACACATCACCTGTAAGAGCTGAGGCTGCTCCAGCTTAGCAGAGTCTTCCTTTTCTGCTGAAGCAGTTGGTTTGGAAAGCGCGTTAGGAAAAAGAAGGCTGCTGTAGGCTAATGGAGAACATATAGCAGATCCAGGAGTGAAAGACAAGAACCTATTTGCTAATGGAGTTTAAATAGCCTAGTATAAAGCAGATATGCTGTGCTTAGACCGGTTTCTCCAAAGCTTTCTGTGTTTACTCTATCCCACAGCCTGTTGACATGAGGGACCTGTTTGAGTTTGTGAGCTTTGAGGGGATCAGAGCAATTCCCAGGAGCTGCGCTCTTGATGCCAATTCACTGAGCCCGTGACAAATTGGGATGACAAATGCAGGCTGTGGGTCCACGGATCATTATGTGCAGGAGTTGCCCATCAGGTGCAGTAAGTGCCTTCAGACTGATGCTGTGGGATGAGCAGGCAATGGTATAAAGGAGGGCTGGGGGTGCTAAGGAAGGCACAGGGCTGAGCTGCTGGATGGTGGCTTCTCGTTTGCTTTTGACCCTGCATGGGGCTGTGGAGGACAAATAGGCAAACTGGACTCAGTGGTGGCCAGATGGGATGCAGTTCCTGTCAGCTTCCCTGGGGAGGGCTGGAGCTGGGGCTGTCCCTCTCAGATTATGACTCTTGGGCTCATGAGCAGTTTGCCACAATGCGGCGTGTGCGTTTGCAGCCCGGAGAGCACTGAGATGTGCTCCATCCCTGCCTGCAAGGTACCTGCATTGGGGTCCATGGGTGGTGGACCCTGCCTCCGCCACCACCCTGCCATGCCACCCACCCACCATGGGGCTTACACCCCCGGCTGCCCCTCGCATCCCTGCGGCGGCTCCCTTCCATTGGCTGCTGCTGCTGCCGTCCCAGGAAACCTGTCATTAAAGTCAATTAACTTTTCCCACACTCCTCATGAGCGGTGTAAAAACCCCTCCTTGCTTCCTCCTTGGCTCTTAAGTGCTACCATATGGCACGGCCCCCCCGGTGCCCCCCCTCCCCGCGCCTGCCCTGCCTTTGATTCCAGCCAGACAGCCGGAGCTTTATGATTTAAGCCGGGAGAGCCCTCGTACCAAGCCCTGGGCCGCTCTGCGGCCAAGGTGGTTTTTTTAGCAGGCAAGGCTGTTTTCTGGCAGGAAATGAATAGCTCCCAGATGAGCTCAGGAACCTGAGAGGTCGTGAGAAAGGAGCGAACCCCCGGCGCGGTGGCGGGCTGCCAAGGCGGCGTGGGGAGCGCGGGAGGGAGTGCGCCGCCGGCACACGAGCCTGCTCCGGCCCCCGCTGGCAGGCGGCGAGGCCGAATGCCGGCAGCCTGCCGCCGCACGCCGCCCGCACGCCTTGAACGAGACCCGGCCCCGCGGCAGCTCGGTCCCCCGGCCAGCTGTCCCAAACCATCGCCCTCGCTCATGCCAGGGGCCTGCGGCCGCCGGCTGACCTTGGGCTGGGAGCCAGGGCTCCGGCCCACAGGGATGCATGGGGATGGTGAAAAAGCAGCCTGGCAGCCGGGCTGGGATTTGGGGAGGGGAGCGAGGTGGGTTGTCTGGGGGTGCCAGGGCAAGAGCCCCTCGGGATCGGCACTGCAAACCTCCCTGGGGGCTGCATGCCGCGGGTGTGTGAGCAGGTTGGGGATGGCTGCTTGCTGCAGGGACCAGGATGCTCCAGCCCTGTGGCTCCCACCCAGGACACGCAGCCACCCCAACCCAGCCCCACAGTGGGGCCGGATCCTGCCCAGACGCAGGGAGCCTGTGGCTTGGGTTTGTGCTGGTGCCTCAAGGCCAGCACCCGCCTTCGCTCTGTTGCTGCCCCTGGGGCAGGGTGGGGAAGGGGACCTGTGATTTACAGGGGTGACATGTGTTTTACTTAAAACAAGTCAAACAAAAGCCTGGTTTGTTTTGCGGAGCGCAGACTTCCTGGGGGGGTCAGCCCAGACAAATGACTCTGCTCCCGTTCATTAAACATTTGTGGCCAGCCACGCCATCAGCTGGTGGTGGGGACAGCATTCCCGGCTGAGCTGGGACAAACTTCTCCCCTTCCCAGACTTTACAGCATGATGTCCGACGTCCCCCTGCCCCGACATAGCTGTCCCCCCCCAGCACAGCTATGTCAAAGCCATGCCCCAGGGGTACCAGTTCCCAGTGATGATGCCTTGCAAATATCCGAGGATGGCAATGTGACCCGCTGGGAGCAGGCTGGGGGCACATGTCCTGCCTGCCAGCACCCCAGCAAGGGTGGCACAGGGGCTGTGTGACACCGCAGGGGCGCAGGGCTGGGGGAGGGGGGCTGCCCCCAGGGTGTTTGCCGAGGGGGTGCAGAGGCAGCAGTGCAGGGCAGACGTGCTGTTGCCAAAGGACAGCCACAGAGGTAGGGCTACCTGTAATCTGTAACGATTAGGAAGCTGTTTCCAACCGGGGTTTATTGCCAATAAAGCCAGCTCAGCACAACTGCTGGGGCATTAACTCTTATCCGCCCAGTGGGACCAGAGCCCTGGGCTCTGCCTTCGGGCCTGAGGAGACCAGACACCCGTGGCAGGGCACGGCACAGCCCTCCTGCGCTGGGGACATAGCCAGCACCCTGCACTGGTGGGACATGCCACCCCGGCACGTGCTCCCAAAGCCCCCAGCCTCAGCTCCCTTTGCCTGCCGCCTGCCGCGTGGGGGTACGCAGCTGGAGCCCGGCCGCAGGGGCGAAGGCTCCGTACCTCAACTCCTGAGGGGTTCAGCTGTACAAAAGCCGTGTCCTGCTTAATTAAAAGCAGACCTGCTGTAATGAGCCTGCCAGCACACCAGCGTGGCTCGGGCAGCTCTGCTGCAGCGAAGGCTGGGACTCAGCCCTGCTATGGGACTGGGACACATGATGGCCCAGGGACTGGGAGCCAGGGCAGGGTCACCCTGTTACTCCCTGCCTCATCTCCCTTTGTGTCCTCCCAGCCCCCCGGGGAAACAGCCTGTCTCCAACCCAGCCTGCTACTCTTAGCACCTCGCCAAAAGTCATCCCTAAAATTGTCCCTGGAGCGGGGCCTCCGCTGGGTCCTTCCTCCCAGCGCAGGGTCCCATGCCATCCTGGGGCTGTCGGCTCCCCTCTCACTGCCCAGCCGTGCCAGCACCGTGACCGCCAGCAAACGTGTCTGCCCTGCAAGGGAGACATCCTCCGAGGTGCCGAGAGCCGCTGCTCTCTGCTTTGGGTCCTCGGGGACTGGGATGGCACGAACCGCTTTGGATGTGGGTGCACCGGGGTGCCTCACAAGAGCCTTTGCAAGGATGCCCTGTGTTTTGTTGGCCGGTTTTGGCTGCTGAGGAGGTCGGAGGGCTGCCAGCAACAAGTAGAAGCTGCTGCGGCTCTTCCCACTGCAGAAGATGGGCTGCAGCTCTGTTTTCTGGAAAACATTATGAGTTCTTGAAACCGTAAAACAATCTGGCTGGTGTCTCTCCCTCTGACGTTGGAAATCTGGACAATGTTTGTACCAAGAGAGGGAGCAGGATGTAGAGACACATGCCGAACCTCACAGTTATGTATCTTGCCTGGCTCTTGCTCCTGCAGCCCTGCTGCAGCCCAGGCACAGATAAACCCCCACCTCTTCTGGCAGCGCCAACACATGTAGGGCATCTGCCAAACGGGGGAGACGGTTCTGAGCCTGAGCCCACCGCAGCCCAGCAACATCCTCACTGAGGCTAACGACTGGTATAAAGCAGGACCAAAACAGGCTGATCCTGCCGGGCTCAGGGAATGTTTGGCTTTGTTTGCAGCTCCAGCATCAGGCTGAGCCCCGTCCCCGCCTCTATTAGCAACAGGCTCAGCTCCAGACCTGGAAGACAACCTGCCTTTGTCCCAGCAGTGAAATGAATCCAGTTTATGGTGGGGGAGAGGAAATGGCCTGTTGCATTCAGGGGTTTAACTGCAACATGTAAATAGAGAGCAACACCAGAGTCCTTCCCGGCTACCGAGGAGAGACCAGGACATCCTTCAGGGCTGTGTCGCAGTGGGTGCTGGAGGAGACAATAAGCCTGGAAGGGGATGGGGGAGCTTTGGGGTGATGATGCACCAGGACAAACCCTTCCACTAGGCAGTGTTCCCAGCTGAACCAGTCCCATGTATGGTGGACAGGTATATTGGAGCCCTCATCCCCGGCCTTGCATCTGGGAGGGCTCCGGCGGGTCAGCAGCCACACAAGAGTCTCACGGCGAGGACCTTGGTGGCCCTGAGGGATGCCTCCTTTCTCCCTGCAGCCAAGCCTTGGTCCTTGCCATGGGGTTGGCACTGGCTCGTCCTGCAGCACAGAGCTCCCCGTGTCCCTTCCCACGGGGCGGCTTGCTTTCAGCCATCCTTCGGCTTTCATTGTGCGCGGAAGCAGAGGGGCTGGCAGCTGGACAGCTTGGGCTGGTGTTTCTGAGCAGGCTCCAAGCAGCTGTTTGTGCTCGCAGACGGCGCTGGCACTCGCTGCCTTCCCTGCTGGGCTCAGCTGCGTGCGGGCAAGCTGCAGGCAGAGGCTGTAGGCAGCCCCCTGCCTGTGGCGCTGCCTCTTTGGGTCAGCGCTCCACGGAGGTTTTGAAGAGCGGGTCTGGTGGTGGGCATGGGGTGAGCAGGGTCATGTCTCCCCAAAGGGTCGAGGAGCTGGGCCACCACGGCCACCCGCTGCTGGACAAACGGCGGAGGGCAGTGGGATGGGAGCAGGCAAAGAGGCAAAGGGGAGAAGGGCATGGCTGTGAGCCGCATTGTGCTTGCTCAGCCAGCGTCATGGTGAGCACGAGGGTCACAAGGCGCCTCTCGGGGAGCTCCTCCCACGCTGGGGGCAGCCCACGGCACGGCCACCGCTCCCCCCTCCCACCCTTGCCCCTGCAGCAAACCTTGCACCAGGCGAGGGCTCCCTTATCGCCTGGTGTTTGCCTGTCTGGAGGAGCACACTGCAGACAGTACTAGTTAAACATCAGCCATGGGAAACGGGACAGGAAAAGGTCTGATGGGACGGGCTGTCCATGGCCCCTCATCCTTCACAGGGGAGGCTCAGAGCCCAGCTGGCCCCACACACTCACTAGTGACTGTGGGCTGCTCCAGCAGCGCCTCCGGCATCAGCCACGTTTCACAGCTCAGAGTTGTCCCTCCTGTGTTAAAGCCCGCTGAGACCCCCCTCCTAAGGTAAACAGGAGCCAGTTTATTGCTTGCTGGAGTCGTTTCCCGGGGAGGTCAGGAGGGCTCTCCTTGGGACTCGTGACAGCCTGCTAACCTCTGCTGAGCTAAGGCGTTAGGAGAGCACCGTGTGCTGGGAAGAACAGCATTTAGCTGTGGGGATGCCAGCAGCCTGCTCTGAACCCTGGGACAAAGTCCTGTTTGTCTTGCCTTGGTCTTCAGGTTGCTGTGCTCTGGGCTCCCCTGCCCGCTTGTTTACAGCACTGATGCAGAAAATTGTGATGGCTGTAATTGCCAGTGGTTTGCTGATTGTGCGCCTGCCCTGCTTGCTGGGCCAGAGACAAAAGCCCTAAATCCCTTTCCAAGGTTTGAAACTGTGTCATCCCAACAGGTAAGAAGGGGAAGGGATTTACTTATACTATTTGCTTAAAGAGTGCCTGGACATAAAATAAGACCAGTGCACCCCAGAGCAGGAGCAGCACCAGCATCCCTGGGCACTGCCCTGTAACGCCAGTTCCCTGCCCTCGCGTGCCCCCCTGTGCCGGGGAGGCAGCTGGGCACCCCCACACCCCCTCCAAGCTTCATCTGCGGTAGGCCGACCCCCACACAGGCTGCCAGCTCTTCTTCTGGCACCAATCCCTCTGCAGCTCCGGCAAACTAGCAGAAAGCTTTCCCCGGGGACTGAGGCACCACAGACTCAGGCTCCGTGTGCTTGAGCCAGCCCAGCGTCCCGGGAGACTGCTCCTTGCCTCCAGCCGGATGCTGCCAGGAGGGTCCGCAGGCTTTTGAGAAGGGGCAGGGGGGGAACCCCTTCCACCCTGCGTGTGAGACCGCAGCAGGAGCTCAGCAGCAGCTGCAGCGGGGCTGAGAAGAACGATGCAAGATGTCTGGAAACGGCCAGCTACCGGCAGGAGTGCGTGGGAGAGGAGCTGCCTGCCACGGGGCTCTGCCTGCACGCAGGAGGGACCACACAGACGCTTCGCCGTCCAGCCCTTCGCAGCCTTGGGGCGCCTGGAAAGAGCAGCACAGATTTTCCATCTATCCATCCCTCCATCCATTCATCCACCCCTGGGCTGGGTCATCCCCAAAAACGGGGCTGGGGGGGCAGCCCTTGGCAGGGGGCTGTGGGAACTGTGCTTGTGCTGCTGGGTTCTGGGGTGTCAGGCGTTGGTCTCGGACCTGAGGGGGTTCACTATGGCTTAGGGAGCTTTGCTGGGGAGGAGAGAACAAAGATTTGGCCAGACAGAGCCACCAAGGACAGCCTGGGGAGAAGGACAGCATAGCTGGCATCAGCACAGCACAGTGTGACGGGCATGGGGACACCCCGACATGTCGTGCAGCCGCAGCCTTGTGCTTTGCAAGCCGGGGAGCCCCGGCAGCTCAGCTACAGCCCTGCCAAGCCCGCAGGGAAGGACCCTGTGCACAGCCACATGGGAGCATATTTGCACAGAAAGGGTAAAACTTCAGATGCCGGGTGTTGTTTCAACCCTGGAGACTCCTCAATAGCGAGCTGCCCTCCGGAGACCTCCCCTTTGGCCACAGAATGGAAGTAGCAGCCTCAGCACTTTGGCAGGAGCAGCGAGCTTTCTGCCTCCCAGCCCCGCTGAATAGCGGCAGAATTCATTATAGCCCCGTTTCACTTCTCCCTCCAATTATCCCCCTGGACAATGGGCCGGGGCTGCGGCGGAAGGTCTCTTTCAGGAGGTGCCGGTGGCAGGACGTGCTGCTGGGGCTCAGCTAAGAGCCCCTTTGCTGGAGGGCAGTGACCTGAGTCCAGAAAAATGCCACTTTTGTGCCCGGGCAGTGAGAGCGTGCACAGGGCCAGCCCGGCACCTGGGACCGGGGGATGCTCCCTGCAGGGCGGAAAGCATTTGTTAGCAAGAACTAGCCCAAATCTGTGAAACACCTGCAATATGGGGGTATTTTGGTCAAAAGTAAGATATCAATGATTAGTTAAGTACTGGAGTGTTGTTTTATCTTTACAAACACAGTGGTGACTCAGTCCATCTGGCACTTCTCTGCACAGTGACTTTGGAGCCAGCAAGGACCACAGGCACTATTTGCATCGTGGCTGTAACCCAAGGGACTGGGCTCCTGCAGGTGACACCTTGCGTCCAAGGGCCCAGGTGTCTTCCTTGCTGCGCTGTGGCCACCTAGATCACCACTCTCCAGCCAGCCATGTGTAGGGCATCAGCTGCCAAGGTGGAGAAACAGGCAGCAATGGGTGCTGGAGCCTGTTGGGGGCTCTCTGAGAGCCTGAAGTTGGACTTGGGAGTCAGAAGATGGACATGACACTCAGGTAAGGGCTTGTTTTCACCAGTCCCTCCCTGGCTGCTTGGAAAGTCCCCTCTCTTCCCAGAGATGCTCTGCCCCAACCACACTCATTGCTGCACAGCTCCCCAGAGCCTTGCTCCTGCCTGGCAGAGCAGAACTTGCTGGAGGGAGATTCAAGGGTGGTTGATGCTCGGAGCAAACTTTAGTGTGGGGAAGGGGGGATTCGCAGCCGTGCAGGCAGGGAGAGCCTGGAGGTTTATTCAGCCACCTCGTCCCTTCCACCTTTGCAAGATGTAAGGGCTGTTTTGGAGGAGCTGGCACAGGGGAATGACTTTGCACCAGCAGGTCCAATCCTGGCACACGTGGTGTGCATGTCACCAAAGCAGGCTGTGCCCCAAGCTGGAGAGCCTGCAGAGAACCCCGGGAGAGTGTGACAAGGGCTGAGGACGTTTCCGATGGAGGCAGACAGGACACTCAGCCTACTTCGTTTATCAGGAAGAAGATCAAGAGACAGCTTGATTACAGTCACAAGGACCTTGGTGCGTAAGTACCTTGGCAGAAATAACAAGCCAGGTACTTAAGAGCTCTTTAATCTAGCAGGGAAAAGCAAAACAAGAGCCAATTTGCTCCACATTTCTAGCAGTCCAGGTGATTAACTCCATAAGGAGAGGCAGGAACCTAGGCTGCCTTCCAGGGCTGCTGCGGGGCTGGCTGGGGGCTCCTACCCTACCATCACCTGCAGCAGCATATTTTACCTTGACATAAGGTACAAGAAACTTTAGGAGATAGCAGAGGGGCTGTGGGGTTGGGGCTGCATGGGGTGACCTGTCAAACACTTCGGCTGCAGAGGCCACACCTTTTCTGGTCAGGCAAGGTGGCCACCACTGGTCCTTGGGACAAGTCAGGGTACAGGTGGCATTGTCCAGGATCAGTAGGTAGAGTGGCACGGGGCGGGTGGCTCTGGCCAGGGAATCTGCAAATCAGCATTTATATTGAGATTGCAGCCAAAGGCTCTTTGTGCCAGAGAGATCTCCAGCTGCTGAGGTTTGAGCTCCCCAGCAGAGGGATGGTTGATCCCCTCTCTGCAAGCTCACAAACCCAACTGAAGTTCCCGAGGCCACGGGGAAGTGGGGTCGCCCAGCAGCCAGCAGCACCCAGGGCTGATCCTGGTAACGCAGCCCTGGGATCTCCTGCTGGATACAGTTAACACATACTGGGCAGCTGCATCTCCATCATGCCAACAGCACAGCCAAGCAGAAGGAGGAATGGAGCACTTACCCCATGGAACCATTCACATTTCTATTTAAATCCTACTTCCCCCCTAATTTTTACAGTTTTCTGGTTAAAAAATCAACAGCCTGGCCAGGGCCGTGATGCAAAGCATCGGGAAGACCCCTGGCCCGGGGCGGGGGTGATGCTGCAGGGTCCCCCCATGCAGCCCTGACGCCCGGCGTGCCGCCAGCGGGGCTAACAAAAGGCCAGCAGCAGGGCCAGCCCGTGCTGGGAGCGCCACGGTGCCGCGGCTGAATAGCTCTTCCCGCACAGAGGAAGGCATGAAGAGGCATAATCAAATAAGGGTATCAGCATGGTGCTCCTTGAACGGCGCGCCCAGCATGAGCCGACGGCAGGGCCGGGCGGAGGTGACAGGTATCTTTATCCTGCCACGCAGGAGAGCTCCAATGTCCCGCTGGCAGGAATTTGTCTGCAAATTTTCCCCCATTGAAAGGAGCGAGGCGGCCGGCAATGCGCGGGCTGAGATGATCGCTTGATTAAGGCCAGGGCAGGCGAGGTGGAGAGAGGGGGCAGCTCCCAGGGAGCCGTGATCCCAGCCCTTAACCTCTCCTTGGGAGACCGCAAATTATATCTGTTAATGTATCAGCCCGCTGGTATCCTACAAATAAGTCGTCTGGCTAAGTGCGTGTCAGACGTTTGCAGGGGGAGTCGTTACCTTTTCATCACTTAATCATTTTCATCATCATCATTTAATTTATCTTGCAATAAAGTTTAACCCGGCGAGTCCCGGGGAAGGCAGGTAAAGCGGCTTACCCGTCCAGCTGCACTGCAGCAAACCGGCTGCAAAAGGGCTTTGAAGAGCAGAGGGAAACAGTTTTCGCTGCTCCCACAAGGAAACGGGAAACCCTCTGCCACGGGAACAGGAGTATTCCAGCCCCTCTTCCCATCCCGCTCCCCTGCCAGCCGGGGACCGCCAGCGGCCGGAGGGAGGATGCTCCCCCAGTGTACCAGGGCTGGGGAGAGGGGGGGCCCCGTCACGCACTCCCCCTGGGTGCCAGAAGTGATTTACACAGTGCACCCGAGAGCAGAGTCAATTAAGGTCACATTTCTGTGTTGCTAAACAACAGGAGGTTCTGGGTTCAGGCCCGCTGAAAAGAAAACAAAAGCCACCCCTTGAAACGGGGGCTTTGAGAGGGTTCAAAGGAGCACAAAACAAAAGGCGGGCTTTGTGGGCTGCCCTCACCCGCGCCTTCCCGGGCCCTTCCGCCACCAGAGACACCGTTAATGTGGCAAGGGGGAGTTTTTAATTGTCCAGCACAAACAATGCTGGCATATTTAGGCCGGCCTCATTACAGAGCCATCCGAAATGCCTGGAGAAGCATTCCCACCGCTTAGCATAAATAGCAGAAACGGCTTCTTTCACCAGCAGAGCAGGTCCCATCTGCTCCCAGCCCGTCCTTACCTTGGCTTGCCATGGTGAGCCCGTGGGGTCGGCCCCTCCGCCCCTCTGCTCCCAAACCCTGGCGCGGGAACCTGCCTCCCTGCCCTCGGCTCGCCCCGCTGTAGGGGGGTCCCTGCACCCCATGGGAGCGGAGGGCAGGAGCCCCGGGGGTTTGCAGCGTGGGGTGCTCCGCTGAAGCTGCCGGTGTGGCAGCCCTGGCTGGGGTTTGCTCTGCCCGCCTTGCTCTGGCGGCTCAGCCATGGGTGCTGGGGGTCTCAAGGGGCATCATGCACAGCTCTTGACCCAACAAGGCTGTTCGCACATGGCCTCACTGGGTGCCAGCTGATGTCACTCATGGGGAATGAGACAGAGAAGGTCTTGGGGACCTTCCCCAGTTGGGGTGAGTCTGAATCAGGAATGACACTGACATTTCCCAGAGAGACCCAAACCCGACCGGGAACCAGGGTCTAGGCTCTTCATGGCTGTGTTTGTTTCAGGTTTACACCCTGTTGCACTTACCAGACCTCCCTTCCCAGCTGGTGCATGGGTGCCCTTGACCCCACCAGAGTGTCCCACCAGCCCCTCGTGGTGAGCCATGCCAGCCGGCCATCCCCCAGGCTGGGCAGAGGAGCCTGTGGCTGGGATGGGGGCTGCCCTGGCAGGGACACAGCCCCCTGGGGCTGGGTAACAGCATGGCTGCGAACGCTGCTGGCTCAGCTACCACCGCCAAGCCCAGCCCTGCGCCTGGCGTCTCCAGGCCCAGCGGTGCTGACAGGTTGCAGCCCAGCAGCCAAGGCGAGGGCAGAGCTGTGCCAAGCGGGGCAGCGAGGCTGCCGGCACCGTGGGGCCGGAGAGCTGGCACCATGGCACAGAGACAAGCCAGCCCTAATCCCCCCTGGGCAGGGGGTCCCTGCAGTGGCCGAGCTGTCCTCCCTGCACCGGTACTGCTAGGAGTAGTAACAACACTGCAGCCACCCACCCTGCCTTGTTTGGGGAGTGCAGGGACCCCTTTGCAGCCCAAGGACCTCCTGTGCCCCCCACCCTGCCTGGCTGCCCCGCGTTCCCCCAGGGACTTGCAGCTCCCGTCCCTGGAGCGAGCCGCCCCGGCAGCCGCGGGCAGTCCAGCACAGGGCAGCCGGGGCGGTGAGCCTGTTTTTGCCGCGTGGGTCCTGGTAAAGAGCCTCGTTAGCCCACAGGGATCAAAGCGAGTGGCGTTTCCCGACCGATACCTGATCCCGGAGCTGGAAGGGAGCCGGGAGGCTGCCGAGTGCATCCTGCGCCACTCCCACCACCACGCAGCGCTGAGCGTGCCGAAGGCCCCACGCTGCTGGGCTGCGTTTTACAGCGCTGCAGTTTCTGCCAGCTCCCTCTCCCTCCTCTCCGCCTCCCCCTTTCTTGGAGGCAACCCGCTCCCCACGCCCCACAGTTTATTAAAAATCCTGGGTACCTTGGAAGAGACAACACAATAGTGTACTTGTTACAGCTGCCTCGTATTAATGGACTACCCCTTTTGATTTTAGAGTGGAACTTTTGGCAGAAAACCAGCATCCAAAAGGGAAAATGGCTGTAAAAATGGGCAAAAAGGGGGGGGGGGGGGGGGNAGGTGAAATTGGGTTGCGAAGAGGGGAGCCAGGGCGGGCGATGGGGCTGGGGTGGGAGGGAGCCACGGCAGCCAGAGGTTCAAAGGCCTCCACAACGAGGAGCAGAATTGGAGGATTATTCACTTTCTATATTTTCACTCCTGCAGCACACATGGGAATCTAATTGGCCAGGATGAGAAATCCAGCCAGACAGCTTACAAGTGGGCTTGAGAAGACAGAAAAATATTTGCAGCTGCAAGCCATTAAAGGCAAACCCAACCTCGCTCTTACACTTTAATTACCCTGCTGTACGCTCTCCTCCACGTACCAGAGCTCACGTCAGTTCAAAAACCTTTCAGATCTTAAAAGGCCAAGCGCAACGCCTGGCTGCGCCTTGGCGGCAGCGCTCCAGCACGGCGAGGGCTGCACACCTTGCAGGGCGTCCAGGCATCGCCTCTCTCCCTGCCACCCTGGTGCAGACCTACAGCAACCCTGCCACTGCTCCTGCAAGGCTGACAGCAGTCCTGAGTCACCCCGAAGGGGTTAGCTTGACTTTTTATGGAGGGAGGGAGCCCATTCTTGTGAGGTCGGGGCTTCCTGTGCAGCCCGTGTTCTGCAGGGTCCAGCCAAGCTCATCCCAGCATCTCCCTGCAGCGGCAGCCTGTGGCAAAGCCCTTTGCGGGGCGATGCCTGCGGGTGCATCCTCCCACAGCCATCATTGATGCTTCTGCATTTCAGCCAAGCTGCTTATTCCCCAGGCTCCAAAAGCACTTGCTGGGGACATTTCTTCCTTCTCGGCGCCTGGTTCCACCCCGATGGCTGGAGGCAAAGAGTGGCAGAGGGACCCCATATCCCCATCTCCACCACAGCACCCACACATCCAGGTCACTCTTCCTGGTGCTACAGGGTGCTGCAGGCTGCCCGGGGGACCACGCTGCCCACAGCCGCGGCGCAGCCACCCCAGGATGACAGCAGCACAGCGCTGCCCGTGGTGGGGCTCTGGATTTGGGGAGGGGTTGCAGGGCAGCAATCACAGCCTGGCCACCACCATGCTTCTCCCGGCTCCTTGACTGCTCATTTCCTTTTCTGCTCCTGCAGTGACACCAAAGATGTTATTGCAGGTGCCGGCCCTGGCCCCGCTCACTCCCCCGCGCAGTTCACCCCACTTCTCCTGAAACCCGAGGAGGACTGCACTCATTTTATGCCATTTTATTTCAATGCTCCCAGCATTAACATTGTGCCAGGCATTTTTAATCCAACTATAAACACTGGAGAGGAGAGGGGCTGTAACTTTGCTTGATGGGGCAATTTTTTATTGAATATTGTGAATCTTTGATGCAAAGTCCTTCCAAAAGCATTAGTTGGGGGAAAAGTGGGTGTTTGAGTCTCGACTAATTTTGAACTGATTTCCAAGTTGCTTGGCGGCAGTAGAGGGGCATTGCAGGACGTAGGGAAGTTCTCCAAAAGATGGGGAAAGACCCTCAGATAGAAGATCTGAAATGAATATGTGGTTACACTAGGCTGAGACGCTAAACCTAGGAGTGGGCGTGGGTCAAGGGGAAGACCCTCATGGAAGTGCTGGTGCTGGGACAGTGCACTGGGATGTAGGCAGGGACATCTCTGGTCCTGAGTTCCCACAGTGCCCGTGCTGGGGGGCCAAGAGAGCTGCCCTGCTTCTGGGGGAGATGCAAAGTCCTTCAAGGAACTGCAGGGAGCCCGGTGCTACCTGGGGACATCTCTGCTGGAGCCAGCGTGCGAGGGGCTGATATGGTGTCACCAGCAATGCCCGGGAGCAGCTCCGGCAGGCAGCAGCACCAAGGGATGCAGCACAGCAGAGCCTCGCAGGCAGGACAACGCAGGGGTACCCACGCAGCACTGCTGGCATCCCAAACAGGGCTCCACGCATGGGGTGCAGTGAGCAGGACCTGGCCCTGCTCTCTCCTGCCCCAAACCCTGCCAACTTGGCCGGAGTTGGCAGGGAGGGCAAAGAAGGTGCCGTGCCTCAGGAGCCCACCTGCGCCCGAGGACAGGGAGGAGGCACCCATGGCCCCGGCCGACAGCTAGGGACGGTGAAGTGAAGGCTAAATAAGGATGCTGGCTGCTACTGGCCACCAGCCCAGTGCCACCCATGCAAATCACCCAGTGGATGATGAAAATCAAACCCCAATGGAAAGATGATGCCCAAGGCCAGGCTAAGCGCCAAAGGAGCCATGATAGCCACTCCATGGCGCAGGCCAGCAGGCACCTATCTGGGCATTGTGTCCCCAGTGGGAATTTGCCATGAGCCGGTCTCACCCCTTGTGGGGGGTGGAGGTTCCCTGTGCCCCCCAGGAGGGGACTGGCCAGGGGGGACACGTCTTGGGGTTGGGGAGCCGGGCGGCTGCCGCGTGCCTGGGCCAGCGTCGGGGCTGCTCCCAGCTCTGCCCCGCTCAGCTGCTCCCGGCCCCTGCCGAGCCCCAGGGGGCAGTGCGGGGGGGAGTGGGGGCTCCAGATTGGAACCACATGGAAGCACATTTGCAACAAATTAGGCCAGGAGCCAGCAGCTCTTGCTTGGCCGGGTGTGCAGCCAATCTTTGGGGATTGTCAGCTCCTCCCAGGTTTCCACAGCGGATGTTCCCCGGCCAGAGCACAGCTGGGCTCTGCGCAAAGCTCCAGCCAAGGCAGCCCAGAAGGAAAGGAGCACACGCGTGGGCAGGGACCCCCGGCCACACGCACAGCCCCGACGGGTCAAGCAGGCCCCCGGGTGCTCCCCGCCTCGGCCAGGGATGCTTTTGGGTGGTGGTGAGGATGCCCCAGCGTGTTGGGGGAGAGGAGGTGGTGCATGGGAGGGGTTATTTAGCCAATTCCCAGCCTGGCAGCCCTAGGGTGAGGGGGCAGCTGCAGCAGGCATCATCTGTCCCTGCCTGCCCTGCACCCAAAATTCGGCAGCCGGGGAGCCCCAGCTCGGGTGCTGGTGTGAAATCACGTCTCAAGGGTACCTGAGAAAAGGGGTGACCCAAGAGGTGGGGAAGAAAAGCTCCGCCTGGCAGCCCTCCCAGGTGATGGAGGGGGTTAAAGCAGTGGTACAGAAAGGCTTTGAGTGTGCATGTCAAAGAATGACACTAACAACTCATGTGACAACCTGCCAGGAAAACTTTTCAGATCATAATTCGCATAGCGTTTGTATCATGTTCCCTTCCTGTTTAAAAAGGCAATATGGAAACTGTGCAAGGGGTTATTTGCTGGTCAGGCTGGTTTGCTGGTTATGCTCCCTGTCACGCATGTCCCTTTAGGAAGTGATGCCACTGTGACAGACATCATTTCTAAAAATAACGCCATCCCATGCATTAGTCTCCAGTGCCATTTGTTCTAATTCATTCCCAATTAAAGAATAATGGGTAATGATTAGCAGTGGGTGTGTACTAAGCCCTTGGCAGAGCAGGGAATTGGGCATCTTCCTCAGTGACGTGTGCTACCAACGGCAGAGGACAGAGAGGGGACACTGTCTTCCTCTGCCTAGCCCAGCCATTTCAGCTCTTGCAGATCCATCACCAGTATCTCATCAATCCTGCCCCATGTCGAAAGGACAAATCCCAGGGGCATCCAGAGCCCCCGCGCAGCCGCAGAGCCACAGCCCGGGTGCTCGGCTGGATACGTGGGGGCCCCAGCGGCACTGTGCCTCTCCGATAAGGCCATGTCTGCTGTAAAAACAGCCTCTTGTTTCGCAAGTAAGGATATTTAAGAAACGACAGACTGCCGTGTTAATCTCAGGCTGGCAAGCGAGCATGCCAGCAGCACAGCGGCCGGGCACAGCCATGTGCTGCAGTCTGGGCAGGGAGGCACGCAGGGAGGTCTTGGCCACCAGCCCATCCGACGGTGGGTTTGCATGGCCACTGCTCCTTGATGCCCACACCGCCCATGCCCGGCTCCCGGCGCAGAGGGGCCACAGCAGGAGCTGCCCGTGCATGGGCAGCCCCGGCTGACCTGCAATCCCTCTCCCTGTGCTCCCGCTAATGGCCCTGCAGCAGCAGTGGCCCAAACACGACTCCTCCTTGGATTTTTTTATCACCCGCATAGCATTGGCAAAGGGAAGGGAGGCCACCACTGGGGAACATCTGGGCTCCATTGCTCATTGTCTGGCAATTAATGTCAGCGCTGAAGACAGAAGGGACGTCAGATATTAAATAAACATGACCGCATTCTGCAGACCAAAACAGCCCCCCTGGGGAAAGGCGCACATGCACCCGTACCCGCACGGCCCCCCCCGGCACAGCCCCGGCCAGGGCGCAGGACACGGGCGGCTCGCCGCACACACGTGTGAGCACAGCCACACACGCTCGCAGGCTCCCACACAGCCTGGGTTTCACGTCAACTAAGGCAGAGCAGGGAAAAAAAAATAGAGCTCCTTTTCCTTTTTCATTTTCCAGCAGGCAGATTACATCTGCAAGCGCGGAAAAAGCTGAAAACTCTGCTCTGTGAAAGAGGGTGCTGCGGGAAGGGTGTTCAGAGCCCCCTGGGGTCTGGGCTGGCCAGTACCCCCACAGCTTCTGCTCGGGGTCTCACTCCCGGGCTGGACACATGTCTCTGGCAACCAGCAGCCACTCACCGGTCCCTGTGGGCACACACATGTCACACGTGGGGCTGTGCCCTGCCTTAACCAGCACACGCGGCCCCTCCTGCTGCCCCGCAGTGCCGGCACAGCATGGCACGGCACGGCATGTTGGGGGGCTGACAGCAAATTAGCACAAGCCCCTGCCCTACGTGTTTCTGCGCCTCCTGCCAGCCAAACAGTGGGGATGGACATCCCCCCTGACCTCGGTAGACACCGAAAGCCTTTTTCCCTGCCCTTTCCCTGCCTGTGCTCAGAGGCAGAGTGAGCATGAGAGCGGCCGCACCCCCAGAGAGGCAGGAGGTTGCCTGGCCATGGCGTGCTGGCAGATGCATGCCTTGGTGCTGCTCCTGCAGGCTGCAGCCCCCGGGCTGAGTGACCCTTGTGCATTATTTAGTTCACAGGCCAGGGAAGATATTCCCCATGGGCTGCCTTGTGCCGGGCAGAGGATGCGCAGTTCCGCCACTGGCCCGGGCCCAGCTCGCAGGACACCACCAATCAGGTCACCGGAGCACGGCAGGGTGCAGCAGTACCCCTGGGTGCAGGCTGCGCAGCTGGGCTGCGCTTCATGCTGCCACACAGATGCTGCTCTGATGTGTGTGTAGGCGCCACACTGCAGCACCGGGACATGGCAGGGAGCGACACTTGCCATGCAGGTGGGCGAGATGCGCCTGACCTCTGCCCGCTGCTGCTGCTACATGGCTGGAGCAGGTTCCTGCATCCCAGCATCTTCCATCAAACAGGCTGAGAGAGTTGGGGCTGTTCAGCCTGGAGAAGAGAAGGCTCCAGGGAGACCTTACTGCAGCCTTCCAGTACCTAAAGGGGGCCTACAGGAAAGATGAGGAAGGACTTTTAACAAGGGCCTGTAGTGATAAGGCAAGGGGGAATGGCTTCAAACTGGAAGAAGGTAGATTTAGATTAGATATTAGGAAGAAATTTTTCACTTTGAGGGTGGTAAGGCACTGGAACAGGTTGCCCAGAGAAGTTGTGGAAGCTCTGTCCCTGGAGGTGTTCAAGGCCAGGCTGGATGGGGCTTTGAGCAACCTGGTCTAGTGGGAGGTATTCCTGACCATGGCAGGGGGTTGGAACTCGATGATCTTCAAGGTCTCTTCCAACCTAAACTGTTCTATGATTCATTCTATGAAAACAGGAGGTGTTTCAGCAAGGATGTTCACCCTGCACAAGTGTGGGGAAAAAGCAAAACACAGTGGTCTGGTATGTGCCCAGGCTCAGCCTGGGTGGTCTTCCATCCCTGCTGGCCTTAAACTTGTTGGTCCTATAAAGGGCAGCAAGGAAAGGGACAGGCAGTGCAACATGCCCTGTTCGTGCGGGAGAGGAGCGCTGCAGCAGCCAAGGGCAGCGCACAGGGCTTTCTGTGCCTGTGTGCGGTGGGGACTCATTAGCTCAGGGCTGGCTGTGCCTACTTTATTCTCTGGAAGCTTTTGTTCCTTTACAGAAATGTAGTCTCTCTCCCCCTCGCCCTTAGCCCCTTTTAATATTAAGGTCAATAGGCTGACGATTAAGCAGGAAAAGGGCATGAAGAATCAACCAAATTAAATCTTGTGTGCAAACAGGTGGGTGTGAAATTTCAATCAATGGCTGATGTTAGCGGGGACCCCCAGGATCCCAATTTCCCAGGGGAAGGCTGGGCAGCCCCAGGGGGATTTGGGTACAAAAACTCCAGACATGGGAGAATAGAAAAAAGTCTTCTCAAAAACCAATATTGACAAGGTCCCTGTGTTTGCACCCCGGCTTTCCCCGGCAGCACAAAGGGAGATGATTATCCCGGGTCCGGCGGGGAGGGGACGACGGGAGCTCAAAGGTGAGCCAGGCCCCCCCCGGCTCCCCCAGCCCCAGCCCCTCCGCTTAATCCCCCTCTTGCCTGAGCTTTGAAGTTGCCAGAGGTCGAATATGGGATGTAAATCACGTTAGCCGCAGTGTGTGATCACAACGCCACTGCGAGACAATGCCGCGCTTCCCCCGGCGCCCAGGCATCCCGCCGAGCCATGGCCAGCACTGGGCTATAAACGGCCCCGAGCTGCAGCCAAAAGCGGGGACCCAGGGCAGGCTGTGGCTGGGGGCACCCATCACTGGCAGGAGAGAGCCTCGCGCTCTGCCGCGGAGCCGGGAGCAGGAGCCGCAGCGGGCACGGGCACCCAGTGGCCACGGGGCTGCCGATAGCAGGAGGCTCGTCCCTGGGATTAATTAGCAAAGGATGTGGCCACAAAGAAATGTAAAACATGAGCCGTTTGCTGGGGCGTTGGTTACCGGGGCTGTCCCGCAGCGTTGCACATCTTGTAAGCATTAGCATCAAGTAAGAGGAGCCTACACAGAAGGATGTGGGGTTTATTGGGTTGTAAACTGTGTTGTTCCTGCTACAGTAATGACATTGCTGGGGAAGAAATGTGCCTTTCGCACACGAGGCTCGGGAACCAGGTGTGCCGGGAGGAAACATAGCAGGGTTTGGAGGCTCTGCTGTCGCTATTAGGAGAGGGAACCAAAGCAGGCATGGGAGAAAGCAGGAGGAGGTACCAGGGAGATGCTACCGCTGCCCCCAGGGCTGCTGTGCCTTTCAGCCCTTTGCATTTATCTACCCCAGCCCCGGCTCGCTGGTGGTCAGCCCCCCCTGCTCCCCGACATACACACACTGCCTGGGAATTTCAGAGCCAGGATGCGAGGGGTGACAGGGAGACAGCAGATACCTGCCGGCTCCTCGGCTCTGTTTTGATGCCCTTTGCTCTGCCTTGCTCCAGCACTTGCCTGGCGCAGAACAAGGGCACCCCTGCCTGAGCGAGCACCGACAGCTTCCCTGCCCCACCGAAAAACCTCCCGTGTTTAATCTTTCCTTAGCCAAGGAAGCAGCCTTCAAAAAAAAGTGACGGCAGACCCAAATAATTAACCCATTTCCTTTCTTCTCGCTACCAGAAACGCACCATTCTCTTCAGTTGGCTGTGTTAAGTCTTTTTTCACCATTTCACACCCAAACCACGACCAATTATCCAAGACCAGCAGCAGAGCTTATCAGCCGTCGCCATCCGGCTGCACAGATCTGGATGAAGGGTGTTACAGACATGCCCCCACCAGCCTGGCCCCAAATGCCCCTGCTTTCTCCCCAGAGCTGCCACCTGCCTTGGTGGCCCCAGCAGAACTTCCGAAGCAGGTGCGTGGTGGGAAGCACGGGACCTGTCAACTTCCCCACCTGGTGATGGCTGACGGAGAGGACCTCAGAGATGCCAGGGATCTGAACCACATGGAATCAACACGACCGCACATACCCACTACAGGGGCCAGCCCAGCTCACCCCCCGCACTCCCCTCCGCTCGCTCCCCCACAGCCGGAGGGGCTTCTCCATCCCTGCCCAGCACGGCAGCACCCCAGCACAGGACCCTGGCAGTCAGAAAATATCTGCTTTCAAAGCTTTTTTTTCTTTCTTCTTAATTGGGAGACCAGATGCTTTTTTTTTTTAAACAAAAAAGTTGTTATTGTGGAAAATATCTGCTCTCCACAGAAAATGCCTTGCATTCGCTGTACACATTGTAGGCCATACCAGAAAACATCTGATGTGCTTCCAAAACCGCCAGGGCATTTCTTTTCCTATTAGAGTGGAAATTTTCCTCAAGAAACAAGTTTTACCTAGTTTGCACTGACATTTGCTGCAGCAGAAAGCAAGCAGCCCTGTCCCCACGCCACCCCTCCATCTGCAGGAGGTAGCATCGTAGGGTCACCCTGGCACGAGCAGGCACCCAAACATGCAGCACAAGCCCTGGGTTTGACCCAAGCCTTGACCCAAGCTTAGACCCAAGCCCCTTGGGCCACCAGCACCAACCATCAGCACATACCTGGGGTGGCCCAAGGGGGAACCGTGGCTTCTCATGGCAAGATGGTGTCTGTTTGAGAAACACAGAGGAAAATACATTATTTTAGTCCTATCAACAGCTCCCTGCTGTCCTGCGAGAGCTGAGAGGAGCGCAGGGTGCCCACCAGGCTCCCAGGGTCACGCTGGCCCAAGGGCAGTTATGGAGATGCCTTTTTCTGCCCCACTGTGTGAGCTGCCCAGTACTGCAGCACTGCTCTTTGTCCCAGGTCGGAAGAAAGGTCTGAAAGGTAAATTTACTGTGGAACAGCACTGTTTGACCATTATATCTCGAAAAATGACCTGATTTCTTCTGCCTGTATTGCTGGCATTTCACAATGTGAAGCACCAACAATGCCCAAGACAAACATCTAATATATTTAACATTAGCCAATACGGCTGTAGAGCATCAACATTAAAAATTTAGAAAGCTAAATCAAAACTAAACACTGCCATTTCAATTTAGCATTTTCCATTCTTATTCTATAGAAATTAAAAAAAAAAAAAAAAGAAAGAGAAAAAACACAACCCCTCCTGCAAATTTCACTCATGTCTTTAAATTCATTAGCACAGATGTTAGGATGGTGATTACAGCAACTCAACCCATTGGTTTTCCTGCTGTGTCCACAGCACAAGGTAGGAAGCACCTGGGGATGGCTGTTATGGTCCTTCAACAACAGCTCGGGCTGGGTCTGAATGCAACAGCGTGGGACCTAAACTCTGCCCGGCTCGGGAGGAGCTGAACCTGTTCCATTTGGGGACTATTCCTTAGCACTGTTCCCCCCCAGCAAAGCCTCCAGGGACAGTGAAGAAAATTGCTTGTGCCTTCCCACCTGAAACACACCTTGTTTACTAACCGCTCCTCATCGAGTGTTTATAGGTTCAAAACCATGACAGCTCACCTTGTGTGCCCGAGAGCCCGGGCAAGGGCTGGCTTCGCTGGCGACGAAGCGGGTGAAGGTGCTGCAGCGGTGTGCTCTAGCCAGCCAGGCCGCAGCCATATTCTGCATTTCTTTCTTTTTTTTTTTTCCCCCAAGCAGTCTTCTGAGAAAACATCTGCTGTGCCCCAAGCCCGCACCAGAGCTGAAGATCAAAATAAAGGACTTTTGTCTTTTTATTAAGCATTTTAGCAAACGTGACTATTACATTCATATTATATTTCCCTGTTTTGTACAAACATGTTTAAGTCAGCACTAAGAGGATTACGTTTATGGCGCACCAATCTCTGCTCAAATGGGCTGACTAAAGAAACTCTTGTTAAACAGTATTTTCTCTAATGCCTGTTGCTTTTCTTCCTTGCCTTAGTGCTCAGACATCTATCCAGGCTCCCTAAATCCACCCTCCTCATAAGCTTTCAGATCAAGACTCTTCCCCCCTCCGCCCCCCTCCGCACCCTTTAATACAGCTGAAGATGAACATTAGCGCTTGGTTCAACTGCACTGGAAAGGGAAAGGGCAGATTCATCAAAATCTTTATACCTCCACAGAAAAATGTAGCCTTTTGCCTTTCCTCGAGTGAATGCCTTTTCTAGAGGGTATTCATTAGGGGTTCAGTCTGTTTTTGCAGACAGCTCCACAGATGTTGACATTTTTTTTCTTCGCTGGGTTAAGACGACTTCTATAGGCTTTCAGTCTTCATTTGTTACTTCTTTATTATCCAAGAGGGGTTTTTCTTTCTTTTTTTTTCCTTCTTTTTTTTTCTTTTTTTTTTTTCTCCCTTTCTTCCCAAGGAGTTGACTTGGTTGTCTGAAGAGAGCAGTGGTAGTCAGGCTCATTATTATCTTGGACCCTTTTTCATCACCCGGCAGGCCAGCCAGGGCCGCGGGGCCATTGTGGCGGAGCAGCAGGTAGCTGTGGCACGGCGGGGTCAGCGCTCCGGCCGGCACAGCTCCTTTGTGCTCCCGCCTCGTGCTACCGGCTCCGTTTGTCCAGCGGTGGGAAAGGTCAGGAGCATGCCGCCACTCCGTACCTGAGCTTTTGTCTCTGGCCTCTGCCGAGAGCTTATGGAAATAATTTGTTGGAAAGCAATTGCTGGACCTGGAGGGGGGAAAAGCAGAGTGAAGGGGTGGAGGTGTGCAGGCAGGGATGGGGGTGGTTGGTCCATCAGACACGCTGCTTCTTGGCCAGAGCTGTTGCGTGCTGCCGGTGTCCCTCCTCTGCATGCCACTTGGGAAGCCACAGGCTTGCTGTGGTCCGTCGCCTTTACACATCAAGATAGCTGGTTTGCCATGGCAAACTTTGCAAAGAGAGCAATTTGGCTCAATATGGAGGCTTAAAGCATGATGCAGGCAGCACCCCTCGCTCATGTCCCCATCTCCAAGACCATGTGCATCACACTTTGCCCAGGACCCATCACCCTTGCCTCCAAATATACACCAGCCAAATACTCCAGCCCAGGACCAGCCAGTGTCCAAAAACCTCCACCCCAGCTCCCAAAGAAGATTTACTGTGTACCTAGAGATTTTTCCCTAAAAAAGATTGCCAGGACAGACACAGGGACTGGCAAAGGCATCACATTTCAAGTGGTGCTTCAGGACCTGCTGTAACAGAAACCAGAGGTAAGGGCCTGTTCACAGCTGGGCTCATTGTGTCGCTCCCCGTTGCAGGCCATGCATCATCTCGGGAAAAGAAAAACCCTCCCACTCTTCCCGGGAGCCCTCCTGGCCTGTTCCCACACTGCCTGGAGTCACCAGCCCCGCAGCCAGCACCGGGCTCCCCAGCTGTGCTGGCCGGGGGAGGTGACAGGTATCTTTATCCCACCACCCAGGAGAGCACCAACATCCCACTGGCAGGAATTTGTCTGCAAATTTTCCCCCATTGAAAGGAGCGAGGGGGATGAGATGGTTGCTTGATTACAGCCAGGGCAGGCGAGGTGGAGAGAGGGGGCAGCTCCCAGGGAGCCGTGCTCCCGGCCCTTAACCTCTTCTCCACAGCCTGATGATTTAATGCCTTAGTGGGGCACGTGGGCTCCAGCCACGGTGCAGCAGGTGGGCATTGAGGGTGATGTGATCCCAATTAGCCCTCGCTGTCTAAATAACACCAGCGGTGGTTGGGAAGGAAGATGCCCAGTGGCAGGCACAGTACCCTGCCACCTTCGCAGCCCCGCGGGGTTGTGCCGCTGCCGGGTGCCCATGCCGGGTGCCAGGCTCTACCCAGCCACCCTCACCCAGCCGAAGGAGGAGTGGGATGGGAGCAGCTCCCCCCCACCAGCTGCAGCCCCACATCCCAGCCTGGGACACTGAGCTCACTGGGCGGAGTCCGGATGGGAATATTGATGGAGACAATGAAAACCTTCATATTCAGCCCCCACCAGTATGCTAAAAGCTCCCGCCATTTTCCCTTTTTACTACAGCTTTAGCAGGAGAGGTCCCATTAGCTTTACACAGCGTCCTTGGGGAAATCGCACTGATAGATGAATGAGATCAGGCAGGTGGATGTTCTCTTCATCACTTCCACTGCTAAAAGCAAGAAAAGAATGATCCAGCTCTTGCAGCCTGCTAGTGATCCACCCTGAGGGTCACAGCTGGATTTCACGCTCCTTGCTCTGCGCCGGTGCCTGAGGGACCGCCTGGCCCCAGCGGGCAGGGCAGGATCTGGCCCAGAAGGGCACTGACTTGGAAGAACTTTCCCTGGGGCTTGACTCCCCGTTTCCCCCCGTACAGGGATCGGTCCCCTCCCAGCGCAGCATTTCACCCCAGCAAACTTCCAGCACAACCACAGGCCAAAAGCAGCTTTTCTATAAAAGCAGAGCGATGGCATCCCTCGCTGCGCCTGCCCTTTCTCATTCCGTTGTTCCCCCCGAGCGCGCTGCAGGCTTGGTGGGGCCGGCTGGCTGGCAGTCGCTCGCGCTGGCCAGCATCAGGGATGTGAAGGAGCCCCGGGCGCGGGATCCGTAGCAGCCTTCGCATGAGCATTGCGAGCGCTGAGGTTTATAACCCAGAAAATCCGGGCTCTGAAGGGCTCTATCTGGTGGGGCAGGAGGCGTGCCGCCCTGCCCAGAGCCACTTTTATGCCATTGTGCCTTTTCAGCATTGCATTAAGGCAGCCAAAGAAGGGGGATTTTTAATGGTTCCCGGGGAACAAAGCGGGAACATTCGGCCCAACTTCATTACAGAATCATCTGAAACGCTTGAGGAACGTTTCCCACTAATTATCATAAATAGCCGAAAAAAATCTTTCCCTCCCAAAGCAGGTTCCAGCTGCCCCTCTGTGTTTTCTCACCTCCACTTCCAATAGCCTGACCCTGCCCCCGCACAAAGGGGAGACCCCGTCTCTGCTCCCCCCACACTCAGGGGCTCTAAAGAAATACAAACAGGCAGCAGATTAACAGTACCTTAAACAAACAGGCGACTTCCGACACTCCGGGCTGTCCCACTGCCCAGGAAAGGATGCACTGCCTGGTTTTCCTTGCCCTTGCTCTCATGCCCTGCCCAAATCCTGGATAAAAGCATGTGCAGCACAAGGCATGAAGCAGGCGGACCAAGGATGGGAACACCGGGGGTGCCAGCCCCACACCCCCTTGAGCCCCGTCCCCTGTGCCAGGGTGTCCTCTCGCTGCCCCAACTGCCCTGGGGGAGGTTGGACCCTGCCCCAGTGGGACGTGGCTGCAGCCCTTTTGCAGGAGGGTCAGGAGATGCCAAGCCAAAGCAGATGAATGAACGTCCCAGTTCAGCTCCTGCCCTGTGTGTCTCCCAGGGCTGCTCGGCAAGGAGCAGCCTGATGTGGCCAGACGGTGCCATGAGCAGGCACGGGGAGGGATGCTGCGGGTGAAGGATGGGGAGGGAGAGACAGACCGTGCAGAGGACACATGGAGGAGTGGTGCCAGTGTTCAAAACCATCACCAGCATCGAGGGGGCACAGCAGCAACACCGAGCAATGACTGCCAGCCCACAGTCATCTCTGCTGAGCCTCTGCCAAAGAACTGCCCCAGCTCGGGTCCTCACCCTGCAGGTCCCATGTCACCCATCCCACCTCCCTGCTCCTGTGGGACCCAGTGCTGAAACAGCCCCTTCTTGCCCTGCCCGCAGCACATGGAGCAGCCAGCCCCCCATCCCACGGGGGCCAGCGGTTGTGAGAGATGTGGGCGCTCAAACCACACCAGCAGCAGCAAGACACCGCTCCCGGCACAGCTACGGCACATGTTTGGGGCCAGCAGATGAGGCAGGCGCCGGGGGAGGAAGCCGCAACAGCACGGTTGTGGGCTGGGGCAGGTTCCTAGCAGCAAGCCAGCGGCAGCACTTGCTCATCGGAGGCACGGGTTTGCTCCCCGCCCGGGTTATTGTGCAAATCCCCCCATGCAGGTGTTCGCTGCCCCCCCCTTCCCGCCAGCCACAAGAAAGGGCTGTCGCTCAGAGCACCCTTCCCTGCACCCCAAGGGCAGGAAGGGGACCGCAGGCAGGTGGCAGGGACAGGCTACCGCACCAGCAGCACGAGGGGCTCCCAGAGGGGCTGACAGGCAGAAGGGTTACAGATCGGTGCCACAGCATGAGCAAGGGGGCTGTGGGAACCACGTCTTGTCTGCACAGGGCAGGAAGAGAACCAGCGGCGGCTGTGGGGCTCCCAGGATATGCTGGAGACCCCCGGTCCCAGCACCACTGGAGGGACACACACAGTGTCTTGTCTCTGCTTCTAAATGGTTGTCACCTGAGGTTAACTACAAGGACCAATGGCAACCAGGAAGAGGTTTACCAAGTCACACTCAGCCTGGAGATGCCACACAGGGATGTTCACCTTTTTTTCCAATGTGAGAACCAGGGGCTTCCCGTGCAAGGAGCAGAGAGCTGGGGTACAGCAAAGGGAGGTGCTGCCTCGTTCAGTGCGTGGGTAATCCTGGGCACTCCTCACTACAGGGTGCAGATGATAAAATCTTACCTGAGTTCAGAGAAAGGAGAGGAATTCACGGATTAAAATATCACAGAATCACAGAATGGTCAGGGTTGGAAGGGACCTCTGGAGATCAGCCAGTCCAACCCCCCAGCCAGAGCAGGGTCGCCTACAGCAGGTTGCACAGGACAGCATCCAGGCAGGTTTTGAATGTCTCCAGAGTGGGAGACTCCACCACCTCTCTGGGCAGCCTGTTCCAGTGCTCTGCCACCCTCAAAGTAAAGAAGTTCCTCCTCATGTTTGGATGGAACTTCCTATGTTCAAGTTCACGCCTGTTACCTCTGGTCCTATCACTGAAGGACAGGATACCCTCAAGTGCTGCTCAGTGCAATGGCTGTCCTGCAAAGGGCTGCCCGCGGCAGAGCGGGGCGGGTGTGCTGGGGGCTGTGCGCTCCCTGGGCACCCACCCTGGCCACATACCTCCTCGCTGGGAGGAAGGCCTCTGCTCTCCATCACAGCGAGGTGCAGCCCCGAAGCAGCAAACCTGGATGCTGGTCTCCCTGCTGCGGATCTCCCTTGCCCCGCCCCATCCCTGTGTGTTCTCTGGCTCAGCAATCAGGAAACTGGAGCACATTCCCCCACAGGCTGCCCAGGCACATCACCCCCAGGTCACCCTGCATCCCACCCGCCTCTCAACCCCTTCTCTCCTGGGGAACACCAGAGCGAGCTGGGGCAAATGGGAACGGCTGCTAATTCCTCCCAGCCCAGCATAGCCGTAACCCTCCGGGGATCAGCCCCGCAGTGATGGAGGGAGCCGAGTCCTGCCTGCACGCCAGCTGCACCAGCCTGGCACCGGGAACACAAACGGCTGTATTTTCATTGCAAATTAGAAATCAATCATAGTAGGAAATTCCCGTGCTGAGAACACCCTGGCTATTATTATTTTACAGCACTCGGAGGTGTTCCGGGCACTTAGGAAAGATGTGGCCCTTTTGGGGTATTATGGGGCAAATTAGTTTTAAAGGCGGCTGTAGGAATGTTGGCCATTTGGTTTCCGGAGTGGGATGGGTGCAGGTGGAGGCTGTGGGGCTTTGTGCTGCTGTCGGACACACCGCCGCTCTGCAAAGAGGGAATCAGCACACTCCGGAGCAAACACCTCTAGCCTGACCCCAGCTTTATTAATAACAAATAATTAATATGAGAGCGGACGTGCCTTGTGTCTCCGAAGACCTTTTAAGATGTGATTATGTTGTGCTAATCTCACCCCAAAGTACTTCCCTGTTTAGACTGCGCTGGGCCATTAAATATCTGAAAAAACAGCGGAGACCCCCCCCTTGCCGCCCCGGGAAGTGCTTGAGATCTGTTCCCCGGCAGCCAGGCCCCCCTTTCAAACCCTCTAAATCAAGTATTAAGTCGAGCCCATCTGGACTGCCAGGAAAAACACTCCCTCCCCTCATCTGTGTCTCATTACCTGCCGTGCCAGCCCCGGCCCCGGAGCTGCTCGCTCCATCCCGCCCAGATGTGCTGCCCCACGCTCACCTCCCGTATTTCACAGCCGTCAGCAGGACTTCAAGGAGCAGCCAAAGGGCCTGTAACACTGCACAGGCTCTTAGCAAAGACATATATCCAAGGTCCCTAATGCACAGCTGCAAGCACAGACCCTAATGTGACCCCCTTTCCCCCTTCCTTGCTCTTGCACCAGGCAGGGGAGCCGGGGCGCTCAGGGCTCTCTGGCCAGGAGGTTTCTGAGCCACTTCCCCACAGCTCTTTGCCCAACACGTGTCCAAACTATTGATTTTCAGGGATTCCCCCCTCTGAAACGCCCCAAAGCCAGGAAGCCCTTGTGCCCCACACCTGGGGAAGGACACCCAAAGGCAGGGCAGGATGGAGCGGGCACCAGCAGCAATGGTGAGGAGTTGAAGGCAGACACCAGCAACCCTGTATTAACCGCAGTGATTATATTTGGGAGCAGCTCACCCGGCACAGGGCAAAGTCAACACTGAGCCTAGAGCACAATAAGGTACCCAAATCCCAAACCAAGGAACAACCCCTGCATTCGTTGGCTCAGAAATCTTCTGGGCTAAAGCTTTCCAGTGAAAGCTTCACCACTTCCAGAAAACCCACAAAACCAGCCACTTTTGTTCAAGTTTGGCACTTTCCTGGCCCTGGTGGCAGCCCAGGACTGCAGAGGTGAAGATGCACATCAAACCTGCATTCACAAGGAGAGTTATCCCCTTCCTCCTGAGCTTCCAAAGAGCCTTCCGCTGCCCAGCCAGCAGTCGGGGCTTAGTGTCAGGTGTGGTTATGCTAGGAGCACCATGCGGCCGGCCATGCTCAAACATTGCTCTTCCAGAGAGGCCAGGGCAGGCAGCATCGCAACAAGGTTTTGGAGGCACGAGGGGGACGAAAAGCGTGTCTATTGTCTCCCTGTGCCACTGCCTGCAGGAAGGTGTGCAACCCTGGTCCTACACCGGTCCCTGATGGCCAGCACTGGCTGGGGACCCCACGCTCCAGCAAGCAACAGGAATCCCCCACAGCAGGTCACGGCGAGAAAAGCCCTGGGATGAAAATACTCCTCTCAGCAGCCCTTCAGTGCGTGGCAGAGATGCAGGGGAGGCTTTAATGTCAGTGAGGAGGAAAGGGAGAAAGAGAGGGGAAGAGGTCAGAGGGTTATGACGGATGTACAGGCACTGACACATCCCGTAACACAATGTGGGGAAGAAGCTGGGGCGCAGGGCAGAAAGCCTTGGGATGGCCTTCCCCAAGGACTGCGTGCGCCCTGCAGGGTGGGGAGGAGATGCAGACGGGAGCTCCAACCAGACCCTGCAAGCAAGAGCGGGCTGTGCCCGAGGTCCAGCGAGGTCCCCACCCGGCCGAGTGCGGGGTCTCCGGCATTTTGGTGTGGTGCCTCCAAGGCCACTTGTCGCCCTCTCTGCTCCCGGTGGCCCCGGGCAGGCGGTGGCAGCCACTGCCTGTGTCGGGATGCCATCTAGTGTCGCTTGGCAGAAGGGCCCGTCAGGCAGTGACACCGTGCACAGGCTCCCCAGGCTCACAGCATCTCCAGGGGCCAACGGGAAGGCACCCCAAAACAGCATGGGTACTGGGACACCCACCCCTGGGGGACTGCACCCCACCGATGCTGGGCTGCACCCCATGACATACACCAACACGTCTCCAGACCCCAAGGAGGACGATGGGCATTGCCCAGGTCATGCAGGGACAGTGGAGCTCAAAGAGGTGCCCGGGCTTGCTCAGGGAACTCTGGGGCAGCCAGGGCTTGGAGACTCAGCAGCCTCACCGGTGGCACAGGGTGGCCCCAACAGCGGGTGGCTTGGTGAAGAAGGAGGGTGAGCATCCCCCATAGCAGCGTGCAGCCCGCCTGCAGCACCAGTGCAGCCAGTCCCAGGGCCAGGGAGACGCGGCAGTGCTGTGGGCTGGACCGCAGGGTGAAGCCCCAGGTGTGACGGCCACTGGGAGCCAGGGGTGGGGAGGCTGGTGGGACAGGAGGCATCGGGAGTGGGCTGGTACCTGCAGGGGTGGGAGCGTGTTGGGGGGCAGTGGGAGTGGGCTGGGTGCCAACCATGGACAAGCCCCATGTAGTGGCATGGTCCTGCTCCCTGCCTGGCGCAGGAGCATGGTGGGACGGGGAGTAGGAGGCCAGTGGGACCACACCTGGCACAGCAGCCTTGTAAGGTGGCCAGGGGGCTGAGACAAGGGAGATGCTGGGTGTCCCCCATGGGACAGCATCTGGCCTCTCTGTGGGTGCCAGAAGAGCAGGAGGCACTTGTCTGGTGGTGGCTGCCAGTGTGCTGGTTGGCACCGGTGTGGTGGCAGAAGCTAGAGTGGACAGTGCAGGCTCTGGGCTGGTGGCCCCAGCAGGCTGTAGGCTTATGATGGCTGGAGCTGGATACAGGCTGAAGGCCTCTTGTGGCACAGCTGGAGATGGGGTGTTGATGGAAGTCGTGGGCAGCACAGTTGGTGATGGGGTGTTGATGGAGGTCTCGGGCAGCACTGTTGGTGGTGGGGTGGCGATGGAGATCTCAGGCAGCACTGCTGGTGATGGAGTGGTGATGGAAGCCTTGGGCAGCACAGTTGGTGAAGGTGTCTTGATGGAGGTCTTGGGCAGCACAGTTGGTGATGGAATGGTGATAGAGGCCTCAGGTGCCACAACTGCTGATGGGGTGGTGATGGAGGCCTTGGGAAGCACGGGTGGTGATGGGGTCGCAATGGAGATTCTGGGCAGAACTGTTGGTGGTGGGGTGGTAATGGAGGTGTCAGGCAGCACGGCTGGTGAAGGTGTCTTGATAGAGGCCTTCAGCAGCACAGCTGATGACAGGGTGGTGACGGAGGCCTTTGGCAGCATGGTTGATGATGGTGTGGTGATGGTGGTCTTGGGCACGTTGGTTGATGATGGGGTGGTGATGGAGGTCTTGGGCAGCACAGCTGGTGATGGGGTGGTGATGAAGTCCTTCGGCAGCACAGCTGATGAAGGAGTGGTGATGAAGGCCTTAGATGGCATGGTTGATGGAGCAGTGAAGAAGGCCTCAGTTGGCATGGTTGGCAACATGGCAGAGGTGGCCACAGGTGACAGCATTGTTGACGGTGCCATGATGGGAAAGGCTGCCAATGACAGTGTGGTTGGTGCTGCAGCGGGCAAGGCTCCAGGTGACAACAAGGTTGACATCCCTTGTGATGACGTGGAGGTGAATGGCAGAGGCGGGGTAAAAGAAGCTGAAAGAGGAAGAGTAGCTGAGCAAATTAAGTGGTAGTCCCTCAGCGATGTCACTGCTTGCCCTGCCAGGTGGGGTGGACTCTTGCATGACACTTGGGTGGACAATTTAACCTTCTCACTGTTGCCCAGAATCCAGCTGTGCAGGTAGCGGAGATTGCAGTCACATCTCCATGGGTTCCCACTCAGATACACTGAGTTGAGCTTCTTCAGGGGGTCCAGGAGCCCTCGGGGAACACTCTCCAGCTGGTTCTTCCGAAGGCTGAGGGTTTTCAGATTTGGGAGAGAAGCAAAGACCTCACCATCCAGAGCAGAGAGCTGATTTGTGTCTAGCTGGAGGTCCAAGAGCTTACTGAGCCCAGTGAAGGCTCCTCTTGGCAGGGCTGCTAGCCGGTTGTGGGACAAGATGAGTTTGCTGAGAGATGTGAGGTTGACAAAGATGCCATCTGGAAGTGTAGCCAAACTGTTCCTGCTCAGGTCCAGCTCCCGCAGGTGTGGCATGGTGTCAAAAAGGCAGCAGGGTAGCTCTATAATGTGGTTGGAATCCAGAGTCAGCAGCTTCAATTTGTTTAAACCAAAAAATCCCTGGAGTGGGAGAGCCCTGATGAGGTTGTTGTCCAAGAGGAGTTTCTCCAGGTGAGGCAGGCTTCTCAGGAGCATGGGTGGCAGCGCCCTGAGCCTGTTCCTCTGGAGACTGAGCTCCAGCAGCCCTGGCTGGCCATCTAGCAGCCCCTCCGGGAGGTCATGCAGCTCATTCTCATACAGCCGGAGGACTTGCAGATGGGGGAGTTTGCTAAAGGCATCCCCAGGAAGAGCGGTGATCCTGTTTCTAGCCAAGTCCAAAAATGTTAGATTGATGAGAGAATCAAAAATACCTTCTGGAAGAGAAGGGATCGCATTGATGTGCAGGGAGAGCTCTCCCAAATTCTCCAGCCCATCAAAGAGGCCTTTGGGGATGTGTCTGAGGTGGCTGTCCCTCAGCTCCAGCCTCTGCAAGCTTGGAAGGTTTTGGAAAGTGCCCACAGCTAGTTCTTCTAATGAGGCACCAGAGATCTCCAAGTCCCTCAGCTTCTCCAAACTATCAAAGGCTCCAGGTTCAACTGTCTTGATCTTGTTGCCAATAAACAAAATCTTGATCAGGTTGGGCATGTACGTGAAGGCACCTTTCCTTATAGCAGTGATGCTGGTTTGCACAAAGATCATCTCAGAAATGAAGGGCTTTGCAACCTTTGGGATCTCGCTGATGTCGTTTCTTGTCCCTCTATAGACCTCCTGGTAGTCTTTGGGCATTTCATATGGATCTTCACCCAGGATTTGATCTTGGCATTTATGGGGATGGAAGGAGAGGAAGAAAAGGAAAAGGAAATGCTGGTACATTGTCCTGAAAAAAAGGTTTCAAAAATCAGTTATGAAGAACAGAAAAATCTCTGTCCACAGCTCATGAACTGTGGTATCACGCTTCGTTCAGCTCTCAAGACTCTTGTATTCACATACCATAACTCATTTTCTGAGAAATAGAGAGACTCTACCAGCTACCGTATGCTGCATTTACAAGAGTTCACTGCCATTGGGACCAAAGGATGGAGAGGAAGGGAGAGCGACCCAGCTCATGGTTTGGCACTGGGGGATGCTCCAGGAGGGCCAAGGGATGGACGGTCTGTTCTCTCACCCTCCTTCTCCCACGCCTGGGCTGCAGGCTTGGCATCCGGCTGGGTGAAGAAGGCAAATTGTTGCCGCCTATTAGCGCTGCCCCAGTGGGTCCAGTTACTCAGCAGGGCAATAGCCCATTCATGCAACAACAGAAGCAATCAGCCCTGTGCTTGCTAATGAGGGATCAGCAAGGGTCCCAGGAGCCAGCCAAGACCAGATGACCTTGTTCATTCACAATTTCCACACTGTGCTGGATGGACTTGCTATTTCATTGCCGCTTCTCTCTGTTCAGGAGGGTTATTTAAAACATTGTTTCTAAGCATTTCCTTTTGGGGATTCTTGCTGATCACATCATATTTTGGCCTTGGTTATGCAGCTTTGTCAGATAGAAATGGTGGATTTATGAGCAGCAGCCAAGATTTAGGGTGAGGCTCATTAAAAGACTATGAAATATCCACAGATTAACTGTTTAATACCTAACATTTAGGGCTGTGACCTGCAGTTAGGAGGTGAAGTCACTGACACACACACACCAGCAGCCATGTAAAGCCCATCACTTCTATCGAGTCATTTGGAAACGCCCAATGAAAACATCAGTTGGGATTTAATGGCTGTGAGCATCATACCAGGACAATAGTTTCCAGCTTGTGATTCACAGCCCTGGGTGGGAGCAGGGGAAAGGGCTGAGGGTTGCTTCTTGGGTGTCCATCAAAGCTGACCACACAGAAGAACTGGGAGAGTAAATTTGCTATGAAAAGTTATTTTCTGAAAAAATGTTGAGAGGTCAGCAAATACAGGAGGCTGAAAGCTACTGGGTTTGAAGAGAAACTGATGGGAGGTGAGGTATGTGCCAGCTGCCCCGTGGGGTTCCCCAGGGCAGAAGCTGCTGCTGATCCCTGCCGTCCTCTGCCCGGGGAGACTCGGGTGCGGGCGCAAAAGTGCCTGCCCCACTTCAGCTCCAGGGGCAACGCAATGGGTCCAATGCACAGGTGGGAACAGCTGGACCAAGTGCACAGGGATGAAAATAAACAGTTTTGAACTGCAAGGCTTTTTTTAAAACCTTCCCTCACCCTGTCTGACTGCGGTGGACCTCAGTGTGGTCCCCTGCTTGTCCCACCCCCCCTAGGAGTGCAGGGACATGGAGGTACAGCCCCAGACCATGGCGCTGCAGCCTCTCGTGCTCCCTGCTACAAGGAAATGGTCAACAGCTCCCCAGAGCCATCCCTCCAGGCACATTTTAAAGAGCAAAAAAAGCGTTTTGCATCACTTACTTGGCCAAGCGCTTGCAAATGAGTCCAGCTGCTGGAACGAGCCACACTGCACAAAGAGTGAGGCCACCAGACGGGGTCCCATCACCTGGCCAGCTTTTTATCCACGGCCCAGGCGCAGGGCTTGGTTTCACGCAAGGTCAGGACGCAGGTCTGCGCGGGGAGATAAGGGGCAGCCGGGGAGCATGCAGCGGAGCTGTGCCCCTGGCATGGGAGGCCATCGCAGAAACCCCTCGGAGAGGACGCAGGCACATACGCCTCTAGGCGTTATCTGCTGGCAACACTTGACTAGTCACATCCAGGGAAACCTGAAGATCTCTAGGCCAGCCTGGTTTGCAGCTGATGGTCTCTGCAGTCCCATACCTCCACCAGCATAACCCACCAGCTTCACAGGCACCACCCCCACCGACACAACAGAAAGGAGTTTTCCTATTTAAAGCTTTTCCTGTTAAAAATATCCAGCTGTTTCCTTCCTCAGGAATTATCTTATGCAGCTAAAGGTGCTGCTCTGAAGCCATTTGTTTAAGTTTATAACAGGGATGATGTCTGTGGCCGGACAGATACACTGACACCTGGGTTCTGGGCTCGGCCCCACAGCTCCGTACCTTGCCGGCCGTAGGGCTGGGGCTGTGTTGTGCCAGCCGAGCTCGAGCCAAAGACCCCCCACAGTGACACCCAGGGCTCCTGGCCGGTGCGGGGCGTCCTGTGGGAAGAAACACCCTGTTTGATTCAAAGACTTAAAATGACAAGACATCCATCGCTTTCCACTGGATAATTGCACTAATTGCATTTCTTCTTTGTTTTTCACCTGCTCTTTTTGAGGTTCAGCTTGTGCTCTTGGGCTTTCCTGGCAAATTAAAAAAACACCACAAACTATTGCACGTTTTAACAGGCTTTCCAGTGTCAATCGCGGATGCATCCAGGTCCCCCGCTCGGTGCCTGGCTGTTCCAGAGGCTGCAGAGTGGCAGGAGCCGGAGGGTACAAGGGGGATGGAGCTTGCAGCAGGAGTGACACCACCTCGGCAGGCCACAGACCCTGCGGTGTGGCAATTGTGCTGGGTTTGTGAAGCGCTAGCCACTTGCCTCCCCGGAGCATGGGGCCGGCAGTCCAGGGCACGGCTAGCACAGCTAGCACCAGCAGCCCACCAGCAAAACCAGCGCAGCCCCAGGCAGGGTCCTCAGCGCCCCTGTTGCTGCGGGCAGGGCCGGGGAGGCCGGCTCAGAGGTGGCCCGGGGTGGCTCCGCCTGGCCCGGGACAGCCCGTGTCCCACCGGCCGCAAGATGGTGCAGCAACACCGCACCGCGACGCCCCGGCGGAGCGCTGCAGCCTGCGGGGGGGCGCCCGGCACAGCCCCACGCGTGCATGCACCCACGCACCCCCCACAGCCCCATGTGTGCGTGCACCCACGCACTCACACACACCCCCGCATGCACCCACGCACTCACACACCCCAAAACATTCATGCACCCAGGTGCTCACACACACCCCCCCCACGCGTGCATGCACCCATGTACTCACACACACCCCCATGCATGCATGTACCCACGCACTCACACACACACACACGTGCATGCACCCATGCACTCGCACATGCATGCACCCCCACACACACGCATACACTCCCATGTGCACGCACCCACACACTCCCACGTGAATATACCCATGCACTCACACATGTGCGCCCACCGTACCTGCTGTCCCCTGGGCTGGCAGCCCTGCTGGGACTTTGTGCCCCATCCCCGTGGTCTCTGGGGGCTCGGGGGAGTGGGGGACCTGCTGGTGCACAGCCCTGGGCTGGAGCCCGCCTGGCAGCCCGTGCCCCTCGCTGGGCCATCGGCAGCGCTCACCCATGTCTCCTTCAGACACCCCACACCAGCGCCGTGCCCGGGGGGTGGTGCCAGGCTGCAGCCGGGTCTCTGCACGGCCGAGGGATGCGGGGAAAGAGGTGAGGCTGGAGAGCTGCAGCGGGCAGAGATGACCGCACCAGAAAGCAGCACCCACCCACCGCCAGGCACCTTCACCCATGGGACATCACATGCAGCCCCAACCCATTCCCAGTTGGGCCACAGCGACCTTCACTTCCCCAAAATATTCAGGCAGGGATGGGGGAAGCGTTTCCTTTCTCCAACACAGGAACTGGTTTCACAGAAATAATACATATGTTTTAATGAAATTCCAAATATACAGGAAACGCATGGCTGCAAGAATAAATAGCACCAGGCCAGCTCTTGCGGACAGCTCAGTGACAGCTGGTGACCACGGCAGGGGTAGTAGAACAAGAGGAGGTGCTGTGTCCCAGGCTGGTCCGGAGGTGGCCAAAGCAACAGCAGAGCAGAAGCGGGTGCCTGCCCAAGCCCTAGGGCCCAGTGGGGATACCTGGCAAAGTGGCCTCATCCCCGCTCTGCGCCGTGATGAGGATGCTGACCTGCAGTGTGCCGCAGCGGGAGCGCAGCACCCAGGCGCCCCGGTACGCCAGCCCCGGGCCTGCTGCCTGCCCGGGGGGAGGAGGAGGAAGAGGAGGAGGGAGGCGAAGGCTGAGCTGCTGGCAGCTGGTGGCATCACAGGCCATGCTTACGGTGCGCTCGGGGTTGCTATAGGTGCACTGCCCCAGAGCATCCTCCCCCAGGTCCCCATCCCAGCCCTCCTCCAGGGGGATGCCAGGTGCTCCCGGGCACTCCAGCTGCCCCTGGGGGACCTCCAGCAGGGACTGACCCCGGAGGGCGGCCGGGCTGGCACAGGAGGCTTGTGCATGGGTGAGGGGCTCAGCGAAGCTCTGGAGCCAGCCCAGGAGGTAGGCGAGGCGGCAGTCACAGGCCCAGGGGTTGTCGGCCAGCCCCACACGTGCCAGCTCCCTGTTGGCATCGAAAAGCCCCGGGGGCAGGCGGGCCAACTGATTGTGGTCCAGCGCCAGGGCAGTGAGGAGGGGCAGCCCAGCCAGCAGCCCGGCCGGCAGGCTGGAGAGGTTGTTGTGGCTCAGCTGCAGCGCCGCCAGTCCCACCAGCCCCTGGAAAACCCCGGTGGGGAGGTAGACCACGGCGTTGTGCGAGAGTGCCAGGGTCTGCAGCACCGAGAGGTTGGCGAAGAGACCCTGGGGCAGCGTCTCCAGCCGGTTGCGGGCCAGCGAGAGGTGGAGGAGGCGAGGGGTGCCAGCAAAGAGGGTAGCAGGCAAGGTCGCCAGGCGGTTGCCCTCCAGGCTGAGGATGGTGAGGTTGGGGAGACCAGCAAAGATGTCGGGGGTCAGGCTGCCCAGGGCATTGTGCTGCAGCTGCAGCCGCCGCAGCCCCCCCAGCCCGGTGAAGGCATCGTCCGGCAGCTCCTCCAGCTGGTTACCATCCAGGTGGAGCTCAGCCAGCTGGCCCAGTGCCCTGAAAGCCCCGGGGGGCACCCGCGCCAGCAGGTTGTTGCTGAGCTTGAGGAGGTGGAGGGTGGGGAGGGGGGCCAGCAGCCCCGCTGGCAGCTCAGCCAGGACATTCTGCGAGAGGTCCAGGGTCTGGAGGCGCCGGAGCGGGCGGAAGATGCCAAGAGGCAGAGCCTCAATCTTGTTCCCCGGCAAGCGCAGGTCCTGCAGGCGGCAGGCGGCGGTGAAGAGCCCCGGCTGCAAGGAGCGGAAGGTGTTGGCACCCAGGGAGAGCTTGCTGAGGTTGGGCAGCCCCACCAGCATCCCTGGGCTGACCGACGGCAAGGGGTTTCCTGACACCTCCAGCTCGGTGAGGCTGGGCAGCCCCCGAAAGGCGCCGGCCTCCAGCTCTTGGATGTCGTTGTTGAGGAAGACCAGCTTGGTGAGGGTGGTGCTGGAGCCCAGGTCCCCACTGCGGACGCTGCTCAGGGCCGTCTCCACAAAGAAGAGCTGGGTGGCATTTCCTGGCAGGCCCGCTGGGATCTCCCTCATCCTCTCCTCTGAGCAGAAGACTTTGGAGGTGTCGTAGCACTGGCAGGTGGGGGGGCAGGGTGGGGGCAGGCCCCCCACCAGCAGGGACCCCAGCCCCAGCAGCGCGTAGACCACCAGCCTGCACTGGAGAAGGAGCCGAGCCTCATCCCTTGCCTCAGCAGGGCAGAAATCTGCACCCTCAGGCAGGTGCTGCCGGGGAAGCAGCTTTTGCAGCCACAAACACAGGGGAACAAGCCCCGGGGCATTGACAGCGTGGACAGCTGCCCCCGCCATGGGTCATCCCTCCAGCCCCAGCCTCCCGCACCACCTCAGTGCTCCCTTTGGAGGAATGGGGAGTGCTCCCCTCCCAAATCTCTTCCCACCCTGCCCGGTGCAGTGGGTCAGGCCTCTTTCCCTGTACCCCAGCCTTGCTCCAGCCTGCCCTGTGACAACCAGGGTGATGTCACCCTTGCCAACAGTCCCCATGTCCTGTAAACCAGTGGCCAAGGTGGCACCTGTGGGGTCCCATGGGGGTCTCAGGGGAACCCACAGCCTCACAAGATGTCTCGAAGGCAGGGACCTGGCTGCTGGGGCAGGGCAATGTGTGAAGCACAAGGATGTGCTGCACACACAGGGTGATGGGGACAATGCTCCAGGGCTCCTTTGCGCTCAGTGACAAAAGGAGTGGCGCCACTGGTTGTATTTCTAATTGCCCATCAAGTTACTTCTTTCTCTGCAAGCAACCAGAGCAGCATCAAACCAGTCTGAGGGATATCTGGCTTGACCAAATGCCTATTCCCAGCCCATGGGGGGCACTTTTTAACCACCTGAGCAAAACAGTGGCCTCCAGACCTCCACCAGTCCCTCCCTACTTGGGACACACACCGGGTGATGGGGGATGCTGCCTGCCCCACAGCGATGCCCACCTGCAGACACCCTGCACGAGTGGGGGGTATCCTGCACTTACATCAGTGCTTGAGAGCAGTGTTGGGCTTGGCTTTCCCTTTCCACCACCTCACACATTTTCACACAGAGCCAACAGCAGCTCCCACCCATCCTGGTCCCAAACCTCCCCCCAAACCCACCCGAGTGGTGTGGCCACCACTTACCAAGCGTGGCATTGTGGGGACCGCCACCGAGACTGCAGCAGGCTTGCAGGGACACCACTCACCGAGATGGGCCGATGTTTTGTGGGGCGGATGGGAAGCCAGCTGATGACCCGTTCCTGCTGGGGCGGAGCTGCCCCTTGCTGCTTATCGGCAACAACAACCCGTGTCCTTGGAGCGCTTCAAAAAATAGCCTGACCCCAGAGGGACTGGAGGTGAGGCCAGAGGCAGCTGCCAGCGAGCATCCTGGCAGGGAAGCGGGGTCCTGGCCCTGGATGTCCACTGGCCCGGGAATGGTGGCAGGGCACTTGTGTCATAGGTGGCACTGGTCCCACTCCAAGGTCAGCACATTTGCTTGCAGCAGCCTTCCAAGACCTCCCCTGGACTTCATTAAATCTCTGGCCAATGGGGCTAGCAAACATCCCTTGCACAAGAGAGGGGACCAAGTGCAGCTTATCAAGACAAACCAATGCCATAAGGAGGGGAGCACCTTGGGACCACCATGTTGAGATGCACCAGGTGCTTTGCAGCCTGGGACAGGCACCCAGCCAGTGGTGGGATGGCCAGAGGGACCTGTGGACCAGCTGGACTCCCTGGGAGCTTGTGACCTGCCCAGGGGAGCAGCATACACCACTTTAAGGGCTGCTTTGCAAAGGCCTCTGTTGGAACGGTCTAGGGTGGCAGCGGCCATGGAGGCACCCTCAGGGGCAAGAGGAGGGACATGTGTACATGCATTCAGCTGGACCAATGGAGCAGACGGTGACACACAAAGAACACAGCTGACACAAGCCAGCAGCAGCCACCTCTGAAGGGATCCAAATGAGCTCCCCCTGGCCCCAGCATGCTGCTGGGTAATCCTTCAGGTCCCTGCCCCAGGGAGAAGGACTGTGCAGGAGGCCATTGGTGTCCCTGTCGAAAAGCTTACCGAGGTCTCAGCTCACTCTCTAGAAATCATCCTGCTGCTCTTGGACAGCCAAGCCCTTCTAGGTCCCTTCACCCCAGGTTGGAACCCAGGGACCACCACAGGCTCTGCGACTACAGCCCACTGACCCTCTTCCAGCCCCACCAGCCTGTATGGACTTTTCCTCAACATGAAATAATCTCTTCATAGAGGAATTCAAGCACAGCTGCTGTCCCTGCTGGGTCATTCCCCAGCTGTGCACTGTGGAGGAGCAAACAAATAGCTCTTGGCACTGGGGGTGGACAACTGCACTTTAATGGAGAGGTCACAGAGCAGCACCCAACAGCCCCATAGCATGGTCCCACGTCTCCCGCTGCTGTGCATGTCCCAGTCTGGAGGAGCATCCCATTGTGCGCACGAGTGTGGGGCTGCTTGTGCCAACACTGGCTCATGGGGTGCCACGAGCAGCCAGCACCACGGGGTGCACATCACATGTGACCCTTGTCCCGTGGCAGTGATCCCCAGGCAGCCTGGCACTGCTGTACCATGTGTAGAAGTGAGATGGACTCTTCTGTGGCCATGCCACGGCTGGACGAGGCACGGTGGCCACTGGACACAGGTGCTGCTGGGGAGACAGCGTGGTCCCTTCCAACCAGAGCTTGCTGACAACCCCCCCTCCCGGTGTGCACCACCAGCATCCCTGTGGCCCGAGAGCTGCGAGCAGGCAGCAGAACTGGGCACACAGAGTGAGACACTTGGGGTGGGAAGAGGAGGAGGAGAGGATGTAGCTTTGCCAGGCAGAGCAGGGCCAGACTGCTCATGAGCTGGCGGGGTACACATGAGGGCGTCGAGGCAGTGAGGACCAGAGCTAGGGTGCAGCAGAACCAGTCCCATGGGGGATGTATGTTCCAGCAGCCCCCAGGGCACAAGCAGAGGAGCCTCTGCCAGCCCCTGCGCAACAACCCTCGCCGGGGAAAGGGCATTTGCAATGTGCCCCTGGGGAGGGGACAGACAGCACAGCCAGGCAGCAGGTCCAGCTCTGTGCATGCTTTGCACCCATCACCCCACCTCTATAATTCGCCCACAAGCTTCCCGGTCACCCACCTGGCTGGGGCAGGGCGCTGCAGGCAGGGGCATGGCCGCAGGGGGGTCAGCACCAGCGTGAGATGAGGGCTCAGGGGATCTGCTGCTGCGCCCACACACCGGCCCAGCGGCTCTCCCGGCGGGCGATGCACAGGCATGAGGGGAGCAGGAGGTTGCTTGGGGTGGGGGGAGAGATGGTGGCTGTGCCTGCAGGCAAGGAGGGCAGCTTGGATGCAGCTGAGTCACTCCGGGTGTGCCACTGCAGCAGCAGCACTGGGCGCAGGCAGCCCAGCCCCGCAGGCATCCCCACCCCGACGCAGCCACGCTGCGAAGCGAGACAAGGACACGCAGCTCTGCTTGGGGCGAAGGCGCTTGCTCAGCTCCTGGCCCTGCATGAGGGCTAGCACCTACCTGCCTGGGCAAGCATGGCGGGGAGTTGGGGGGAAAGATGGGGAAGAGGGGCTGGGGGAGGGCAGCAGGCAGTGCAAAGAGACGATGTGAGGGGAAGGATGGGGAAGTCCTATTGTTTGGGGTAAGCACCGTTGTGGCCAGGCTGTGGGTCCCTGCTCGAGGGGGTCCCTCTCAGCACCCTGGCTGCTGCCCCCAGGCAGGGAATGGGCACAGAGGCTGCACTGGAGGCAGGAGGGGCTGGGGACAGAGGGCAGCCATGAGGGGGGGGGGGTCACCCGGAGGGATGCCCTGCCGCGGAGCAGGGGCAGGGCAAAGCAGAACAAGACAGGGGGACGTGCAGCACGCGGGGTGATGCCAGCCTGTCCAAATCAGCAAGGGCAGCTGATGCAGAGCTGCCGTCCTGTCCCTCGGCCCCGTGGGGAGGGGACGCCCCACCAGCACTGCTCCTGCCAGGGTCTGCCGGGAGCTCAGGCTTCGTTAGGTGCCTTCATCCTCATGAGCACGACGTGGCTCTTCTTCCTACAGCCGTAGACCACCAGTGCCATGAGAGCGGCGAGAAGGGCCACGCACACCAGCACGATGACTGCCACCACCACCCCGCTCTGCGTGCGCGTCAGCCCCCACTGCCCCCTCTCCTCCTCCTCCCGGGGGGAGACCGGCAGCCCCGTGGGGGGCTCCGTCCAGGCACCCCCCGGCAATGCCACCTCGGAGGGGTGATCGGGGAGTGGGGTGCTGGGATGGGGGGAGGCAGCGGGGGTCCGGGGGGTGAGGAGCTGGTCCCGCGGCAGCCCAGCAATGGGGGTGCCCTGCAGGGCAGGGGGCTGGGCACAGAGGGGGGGTGTCTCGCCCACCTTGTGGGAGTTGTCCTCCAGCCAGCCCCGCAGGGGCAGGATGCCCTCGTTGCAGCGCCAGGAGTTGTTGTGCAGCTTCACCTCCCGCAGGGCAGTAAGCGTGGAGAAGATGCCGGCGGGCAGGTACTGCAGGGCGTTGAAGTGCAGCTGCAGGTGCTGCAGCCCTGGGGTGGCCCTGAAGAGGCCCCGTGGCAGCGCCTGCAGCTGGTTGTGGTGCAGGGAGATGTTCTGCAGCTTGGGCAGCCCCTCCAGAACTTGGGTGTCCAGGCGGCGCAGGGCGTTGGAGTGCAGCGACAGCTCCAGCAGCTCCCCCAGGCCCCGGAAAGCTCCCGGTGCCACCAAGCGCAGCCGGTTCTTGCTGAGGACCAGGAGCTGCAGCTGGGTGAGGTTGCTGAAGACGGCAGCCGGGAGGGTGGAGAGCTCGTTCTCATAGAGCCATAGCTCCCGCAGGTTAGGCATGGGCCCGAAGGCGCCCAGGGAGATGTCCCGTAGGCGGTTGACGTGCAGGGTGATCTTGGCGAGGGCGCGCAGGGGCAAGAAGATTCCACTCGGCAGGGCAGCGAGGAGGTTGTTGGACAGGTAGAGCTTCTGCAGGTTCCCGTTGTGCATGAAGAGCTCCGGCGACAGTGTCTCCAACTGGTTCTGGTGCAGCCCCAGCTCCTGCAGCTCTGGCAGCCCATCAAAGGCTCCCGCAGGGATCTGCTTGAGCCGGTTCTCATAGAGCCGCAGCACCTGCAGCCGCGCCAGCCGCTCGAAGGCCCGGGGTGGCAGGCGGTCGATGTTGTTCCTGGCCAGGTTGAGCTTGGTGAGGCTGGTGAGCTGGTCGAACACCCCCTCCTTCAGCTCCTGCAGGTTGTTCCCGTGCAGCTGCAGCTCCTTGAGGTTGCTCAGGTGGGTGAAGTGGGAAGGCTCGACTTGGATGATCTGGTTGCTGGAGAGAAGCAGCGACTCCAGCTTATCCAGGGGCTCGAAGACCTGCATGGGTAGCTCCTGCAGCTTGTTGCTGGCCAGGCTGAGGTAGCGCAGGTCGGGCAGGTGCTGGAAGGCCCCAGGGCTGATGCGCGACAGGTTGTTCTTCTCGATGCGCAGCCCGATCAGCAGGGAGGCATTGCCGAAGGACGCGTCACCCAGCTCAACGATGCGCGTGTTGATGATCTGGAGGGTCATGGCATTCGCGGGGAGGGGGCTGGGGACCACGGTGATGCCAGCACCGGAGCACTCCACCTGGGCGGTGCGGACGCACTGGCACAGCTCTGGGCATTGGCCACCAGCCAGCTGGATGCCCACCAGCAGCAGCAGCCACCGCCAACAGCCTTCCCGCTCCATTGGGCCTGCAGCAAAAACAAAGGAGGAGGGCTCAGCCCCTGTGATTTCCCAGCCTGCCAGGGCCACTGCTAGGGATGGGTGCTGCTTTGTCCCTGGAAAAGGCCACCGAGTCTGTGGCCACAGTCCTGCTCCCAGCATGGCAGCAAGGCAGAAGAGAGGAGGCAAGGAAGGCTGGGGACAGGCAGGGCTGGGGACAGCGCAGGCAGCAGTGCAGAGCGGGACAGAGCCGGGGGCTGAGGCGCCTGGCTGCCATACCACAGCTATTAATGGCATCCCTGGCGTCCCCCTCGCTCGGCTTCTCCAGCAGCCAGGACCGTAGTGGTTTCCTGTTTTGTAGTGAGCATGGCGAGATGCTACCAGTGGCACTGGCCTCCCAGCAGCACCAAACTGCTGAGACCTTCACCAGAACCAGCCCACAGCACCCACAGCCGAGTGGTTCCCGGGGATGCTGGGTGGGGGCAGGAAGAAAGGTACTCCCCCCAGCACCCTCCTGGCTCTGCCCAGTGGAAAGGGCTCTGAGCTTCTGTTGTAGAGCCAAGAGCAGCACCGGCACCCACTGCCTGGGTGTGCTTTAACGCCGATCCTGCAGGAGCCTGGGTTCTGGGGGTTCTGGTTCTGGGTCCTCTGCCGGCTCCCCAGCCCACGCTGGGTACCGGGGTGGCCCTGTCTGCACCCCATCCCCAGAAGGTGGTCAGCCCAGGCTGCCTTTGGCCATGAGGGCAGGGTGTCCAGTGCAGGTACCCATGTGTGGGGTCATCCCAGGGGTAGTGTCCAGGGGAGTCCTGGAACCCAAGGGTAGTGAGGGCTTTACAGCAAAGTCCTCCATCACTCCACAAGCACAGCCACCACGGACACCCTCTCCTCCTTCCTCTGGCCCAGGAGCTTTTCCCTCTCCGTAGATCAAAGCAGCAGCCTCACGCCAGGCTGGCACAGAGCAGCCCCCTGCTAACAGCTTTGAGAGGCACAAGGTAGGGAGAAAACCTGCAGCTCCCCCCTGGCCCCAAGCACAGCTCAGCAGATGGGCAAGTCCGGCAGCGCAGTGGTCCGGGCACGGCGTCCCGGCTGGCACAGCACCCCAGGGTGTGGGGGGACAGCCCCTGCCCTCCGCCCCAGGCTCCCTCCCAGGAACACGCTTGTTCTCTGTCGGGGAGGGAGGAACCCTCCACAAGCCAGCGCAGTTTATGTTTCCCATATGGAAATAATCTGCATCCAAGAACAGCTTTGTTTATAGTGAGCCATTATAAACTTCCCCAAACGCTCTGCACATCAAAAGCCCCACTCACGTCACTCCCTGGTAAAGCAGCTCAGAGAGCATCCAAGCTGGAGCGCCCTTTAGGAAAGGCAGCTGAAAATAATTTATCTCCTCTTTTCTTCTAGGGACAAAAAACTTGCAGACCAAGAGGCTGAATATTCCCTATTGTTCAGCCCCTCAGCATCCCACTGCTCCTAACATCAGCCCCCCTAAATGTTACTTCCCCCCCCTTGATTTTCTTTATAGGTTATTATTTAAGATACGTTGCCTATGTAACTATTTCAGCTCCCACAATGCCTAAGCAGGCTCAGTTAGTTGGAGAACCCTTGCAAGACAAACATCTCCATCAAATCAAAAGATGCTGAATGTGCAGATCCCGCCACCACACCACCACCCCTCGGAGCTGCCCCGGGAGTCCCCCGGGCCCGGGGCCACTTGCAGGGGTGGTAGTGGAGAGGAGACTTACCCAAGTGTCCTGCAGCCGCGAGCGCCGAGCGAGCACAGCTCTGTGCTGGCAAGAAAGCTGAGTGTGGTTCATGCTTCCCCTCCCAGTATATAACCCGTCCAAATCAATGAATCAGCACAGGGGCAGTGTCGGGGTTAGAGAAAGCGCTGGAGCAGAGCTGCTTCCAAGTCCTATTTCCTCAGCAAACAGCGAGCGTCTCAAGGATGGAGTTTTGGGTTTCCCTCTCCTGAACCCCAGTGCTCTTGTTTAAAGACGAGCAGCTGCCCCCGCACACAGGCTGCTCACATCAGCCAGCGCCCAGGTAGCAGCTCGGCCCTGGGACCCCTTGGTCCCCCATGGGACATGGTGGGGTGCCCCAACCTGTGGGGGCAGGCGAGGCAAAGCCAAGCCCCCCGGCACAATCCTGTCCTTTGCTGTCACACATTCACACTGGGACAACTCCATGGTATTGCTTTGGCACATACACAGCACTTCCCTCCCCAGCTATGGCCCCTGCAAGCATCAGGACCTCCGGCCGTGCCCCCAGCCCAGGGCTGGCAGCACAGGCAGCCCCCCCATCATGCTGACCCTGCCCTGAGGGTCACAGCTCTCCTTCACGTCCCCTGACAGAAGATGCAAACTGGCCAGGCACATGCAAGCCCCCGCTCCGAGGGTGCTGGAGGTGCCACAGAGTGGGCACCAAGCAGGGGTCAGTGACGCTGCAGGTGCCAGCCAGAGGCCAGGCTGCTTCAGAGAGCCCTTGGCAAGCCAGAGTGTCTCCCACAGCTCTGCCTTGCTCGCGGGCACTGAGAAACCCCCTCAATGCCAATTGCAGGCAGCCTCGCAGCCCCAAAGCAGCACACGCTGCCATCTCCCAGGGGCTGCAGTGCAGCCTGTACACTGCTCTTCATCCTCAGCAGCCCTGACATGAGGGTGGTGGAGCCCAGAGCCCAGGGGTGTTTGGGAATCGGGGAAAAAGCCCATACTATCCACTCCCCACACCCCTCCCCTGCCCCTTCCAGCCCACAAGGGTGCACAGGGGTGCCCCTGGTCCCCACCACCCAGCCCAGGTGTCCCCCAGGTCCCCCCCCCTTGCCCACCTCTCCTGGGCAGCCCTGGTCCAGCAGCCACCAGGAACGGATATTCGGGAGGAAGCAGCTGAGGAGAGCCAGCATGCATGGCCCCTTTGGGCTTCCCAGAGCCAGAGCAGCCCCGTGCAAACCACGGGGTAGCTGGAATTTCCCTGACCACGTCTAATCCTGTCTCAGCCCACCCATGTTTCCGCCAGCCACAGCAGCCCCTGCTCAGGTTCCAGCCGGCGCTAATGAGCTGCTCAAGACAGGAACAGGATGGGGCTGCTGCCGGAGAAGGGTGAGGAAGGCTGCCTCCATCCCCACGTGCAGCGTGCCGTGCCATGCCGAGAGGGGCGGGAGGGCACAGGGTTCTGCAGGGGATGGGGACCCCGGTCAGAGTGGAGATCAGACCAGGATAAACAACAAACTGCAGGGATGGAGAGAGGAGTTTCCAGCCAGACTCAGAAGAATGCGACAAGGATTGTTGGAAGAGGGTAGGGAGTGGGATCCCAGCTGGAGGCAACTGCCACCAATATGTCAGATTGCATGGAGGGCTCAGCTGCCGTTGGACATACTGGATGGCCATGGACCCCTCCCCAGCCAGGGAGCAAGGACCAAGGCTGGGACTACACCCCGGCCACTGTCCTCGCCTGCTCCTGGGGCAAAGCCCAGGAATTTGGGCAGGGAGAAGGGGCATTTTGAAAACACCACCCACAAGTGCTTTAGCTACACTCTATTGACATAGCAGATTTTTCCCAGCACTGTGGTTCCCAAAATAACCTCCCCACTTCCTTGACAGCAATGCAGCTGGAGGTCAGGCAGCAGGCTTGGGAGCTGCCTGGTCCTTGCAGCCCTGGTGTGAGAGCAGGGCTCTGGTGGCCTTATCGCACCCTTATCGCCAGCTCTGTCTGCCCGCTGCCAGCGCCAGGGCTGCTGGGCTCCCGCCTGCTCTGACTCATCCCCGAAGCACACAGCTTTTCAGCAAGGCAGCACAGAAATCAAACTCCAGCGCTTCTGAAAAAAACACCACCCCAAGCCCAGTCCGACAGAGGAATGTCAGACTCAGCTCCTTCCAAGCAGCGCTGCCCCAGGCGGGACGGGGGTGCAGCGGCAGGTACCCTCAAACACCCTGTCCCCAGGACGGGGAGTGATCAGGTTATGGTCCCCATGGCCATGCGGAGCGCCCAAAGTTTCAGAGCAGGCCAGATAACAGCCCTGCCAAAAAACCATCTGCCTCTACCCAGGCCTCAGGGACCTGGCTCCTGCTCCTGGTTGGGAGGGATGAGTCTGTTTTCAAGACATTCCCAAAAATAAAGTGAGGCTGAGTAACAGCACAAGCCCGCGTGCTGCACCCACAGCAGAGAGCGAGCCGCTGCCGAAGGTGAGCACACAGGAAATGCCCCAGGCTATGCGCAAAGGAGAGGACCAGAGGGTGTGAGAGCTTGGGACGGCAGCAGGGACACGCTCCACACAGCTGGAGGGGAGAGGCAGCTCCCAGAGACAGCATGTGGGTGTGATTGAGGGTGAGATAAGCGTTGTGCAGGAGACTGCTCCACACAGCTGAGAGCTCACACTGCGCTGGGTGGAGTGGGGCAAACCTCACACCATGGGAAATCCATGTGTCCAGCAGTGCTATGGGGACCTTCCCCACCTCCAGCCAGAGAAAGGCTGAACCCCCCAGGCCAAGCTCGGTACAGTATGGAGTCATTGCCATGTCCCTACCCCTCTACAGGGATGATGGAGCCCAAGGGAGGGCACCTGCCAAGACCCTGTGCCCCTGTAAGACTGAGCTGGTGGCAAAACCTGCGGTCACAGCTGTGCTGGGGCAGGTGGCTCCTTCTCCCAGAGCTCTCCGCACCGTCTGCTGCCTGCACAAACGCGGTTTTCTGGTTCCTCACCAAAGGCAGTGGCCAAATGCCGCGGTGCCAGGAAAAGCAAGAGTGCATGGTGCCCCCCGCAGCCCAGCCGCTGCCGGCAGAGGTGCCCTTCACCCGAGAGCCCCCAGCACCTTCTGCGGGCATTTCTCCACATACTGCTGAGCCCATGGGAGGGCTGGGGGTCCTGTGGCAAGTGGTCCCAGCTAGCATTACCCTTTGCGCTTTGACATAAGACTGCTTGGGGCTCCCAGAGGCCAGCAGGGCTGTGAGCAGGCAACCCTTGGCCACGCTCTCCGAGCCACTTGTGTTTAATGCAGTCTGGGTTCCCTGCCCCACCAGGTCTCCCATCTCTCCTGTGACCTCTTGCACCAACCCTTGTGCTCCCCCATGCTGAGCTCAGCCCTGAAACGCCACCAGCCAGGGAGCCCCAGAACAGTAGGATCACCCATTTTGGGGGAGGTCAGCCTTGCTCCGAGACAGAGGGACAGTCCCGGGTCTGTCTGTGCTGACACACCTCCAGCACATCCCCACAGCCACGACGGCAGGCACAGCAAAAACCAGTAGCTCTGAATCACCAAGGGACTCGAGGCTGCTTGGAAAAATTCACATAATTGGCTAAAATTAGTAGCTTGTGGGCTTGGCCAGGAGAGCGCATTGCTCATCTGCCAAACAGCTGAGCACGCTCACCCACGCCGCGCTGCTGCATAGCCCAGCAGCCCCACTCCCCCCAGCCCTGGCTCCCCTGGGAGGGATGAGATGTCCCCAGACCCCATCACTCCCCACTGCACAGGGCAGGGACTTTACCCCCTCCCAGTTATTTTGCACTGCTGCAAAGCACCCGCCAGGCCATGAGAAACCCCCACGGCGGCCCCCAGTGCTCGCAGAGACTGGCTGGCCCAGGGCATCAGGCCAAACTCTGCTCTGCTGAAGCGGAGGAGGAGGGCTGGGCTAGGGGAAGGGTCCCCTTGGTGCTCCAGCTTGGGAGGACACCTCCAGACCTGAGCCATGCAGCAGGACACGTAGGCTCGAGCCATGGCTGAGGGGTGAAGGAATGTGCCTTAGTCCTTGGGGACCAGTGCTGGATCCCCCCCCACCCATCAGAGAGGCACCAGTATCCCCTTCCCCACCACACACACCCCTAACCCTTTGACAGCTCCTCCATAGGCCCCCATGGCTTTTTTCAGTTCCCTGCCAGAGGTATGCAGGGCCAGGGCTATTTCACTGCTCACAGCTACAGGATACCCCATGTGCATCTGGGGCAAGGGATGGGGACATGTCCTGCCTTCCATGGGGAAGCACATGTGCAGGGTGGGAGCTTTGGGAAGGAACAGCAGCCCTGGTACCTCCAGGATGGGCAGCAGGGATGGCCATCAGGCTAACCTCCATCCAAGCACCAACATGAGACCCACCACAACCCTCCTAGAGCTCAAGGAAAACAGCATTTAGGATCTCAAGGGCCAGTGGGTCTTGCCTGGCGAGCAGAACTGTCTCCTCCAGGCTCGGACCTGGCCCGAGCGCCCAGTGATAGCAGCAGCACGCAGGGCTTGGCGCAGGCTCAGGGCAGCGCGAGGCTGGAAGGAATGTGGGGCTTGCGGCCAAGTCCGCCTGAAGAGATAATCCGAAGCGGAAAGAGCTTGTCCGATGGGCGCTGCAGGAGGGGGGAAGGACCAGCTGGAGCAGGAGGCAATGGTGAGGGGCTGTCCCTGCTCATGCACCGCGAGGCGTTTGGCTGGAGCAGCTTTGGCCCATTCTCCATCTCCATAAAGCCATCCCTGGCACCAGGCAGTGGCCCAGGGACCCCCTTCCCAAGACTCCAATGGGGAAGGGGCCCCATATCTCCCCAGCACCCAGGGGAAGGCGGCAGAGGAGCGCACAGCAGGCTGCAGAGCTGCTGTCAGATGCCGCTGGCTCTCTGCCCTGGGCTTTTTTCATCTAGAGAGACACAAAGGCACAGCTGGAAGACTGGCATGTCACACAAAAACAGTACCACAGCAGTGATTGCACAAGATGAGCTGAGCCTGGCGGTGGGATGTCTCCGGGTGCTGCTGGAGCGGCACTCACCCACCATGGCCCAGGCAAGAGGCTCTGCCAGGGCTTATCCGCCCACAAACAGCCAGGAGGGAAGGGGATGTGAACCCAGACTCCAGCTGGGAAAAGGGAAGCATAACACCTCCGTGGCTTGCCCATTGCTGGACAGAGCAGGGGCAAAGCAGGAGCTTCAGGCCTCCTCATCGCTTTGAGAACCTGTAAACCCTCGCAACCCCAGCCTTGTCCCATGGGTACGTGCCTTTGGCTGAGTCTCCTCACAGCTATTCTGTTATCCCTAGGAAATGCCGCACTCCGATATCACGGCTGCTGAATCAGCTTCCCCAGGCAAGATGTGCTGGTCAGAAGCCTGGAGGAGACACAGCCAATGCTCCATAACGTCAGGCAGAGGATCCCAGAGCTCTTGCCTCACAGCCAGCAGTCCCACATGCTCCTGAACCATGGAGCACTGCGAGGTGTCTTCTCTGAGCACATCTGCCATCACCCAGCTTCTCTTTCCCATCAGGAGAGGGAAGATCTGAGGTGCAGGCTCTGATCTTGCTGCTGCATGCTGGAGGGCTGAGCTGCTTTCAGTAGACACCTACCTGAGCTCACTCCCCTCTGCACGCAGTGACAAGGGACCCCCAGCAGCTACTGGCAGCAGGTGGCAGAGGTGAGATGGAAAGGGCAGAGACATCAGTGACACAAGCGCTGGACACGGGTGCTGATGGCTTGGAAGGGTCCTGCAGCAGCCAGGAAATGGGCAGAGTCAACTCCCTCTTCGCCACCATGCTCTTCGGGGACTCTGTGCATTCAAGTCCTGAGAAGCTAAGGGGAACGGCACCTGCAGTGACATCAGGCTGAAAACACGCTCCGTGGCCCGGCACAGGGGCTCAGAGCTCCCACTACTCCAGGATTTCCTTAAGCAGACAGCAGGAGCACCTGCCACGGAAACAAGCGTTTGAGGGAATGGAGTGAGTTCCAGCAGACCCTGGGCTAGGCTGCATTGGTGATGTACCCCAAATACTTCCAATGAGGATACGGCCCCAGAGGCAGCTCCTGCACTCTGAGGTCTGGTTAACATGGAGGGCTGTTAATCAGGACTCCACGTCTTTGGCTCCTGTATGGGATGTGGAGCCCATCCCCTCAGCCACTGAGTGCAGATGTGCTTTGCATCCACCCTTTCCCCAGCAGCAGAGACCCCCCGGACCAGGGATGAGACACCTCCAAGCTTTTCCAGCCCACCGTCCCCCCCAAGCCCAGCCTGGTGGTGAAGGCTGGGCAGTAGATCATGGAGGCGTGGGCTGCAGGGACCAGCAAAAACCTTGCCAATACAACTGGCCACGGGAAGCCATCAGGTGTCTTGGGACAGCAGCAAGGCAATGCTGCCCAGAGAGAGGGTCCGAGGACCCCTCCCCACTGCCTCCCCACCTGCCGCAGCCACCATCACACTGACCTGGAAACAAAGCTAAACAGAGATGGGATATAAATAAGCACATGCTTGGATTTCCCAGGCCAGGGAGTTTTGCAGGAAGGGCTGAGCTCTGCTGGGCAACAAGCGATGAATCAGAGGCAGCTCCAAAACAGAGGAAGAGTTAGTAAAACACCCCAGGCCCATATTGCTCCAGCCTTTTGTTGTCTGCTGACTTCACTTCCCTGTCTGGTTCAAGCCCAGGGAAAGCCCGATGACAGCATGTGAAGACGAATCATCCTCCCCTGAGCACTCGCCTGTACGCAGCCGCGTGCCAAAGCCCCCACGTGCCAGAGCTCAGCGACTGCCGAACGGGAGCCAAGGCAGCAGCGCCAGGACCCGGCCAGCCCCACAGCGGGGCTGCGGCAGCCAAAGGAGGGGGCAAAAAGATGGCAGCTGCTGCTCAGCCCGTGCTCTTCCAGAGATCAGGCATTAGAGTCTTGTATGCCCATATGGCGACCAAACTGTTTTCTTAGAAATCAGACAGTTTGCATCTGAGTGCTGGTAGCTGCGAGTGCGCTTCTTCTGTGCCTCACCGAGGCAAACAATAGCCAGCACCGCATGTAAAACAACATCCTCGTTAGTCCAGATTATACTTATCCCCTGCCTGCTGCGAGCAGATGCTTGCGTGGCACCAGTACGACAGCGCTGGAGCTGGCACAACACTAAGTGGTCATTACAGCCGTCCAACCAAGAACCTAAATTTGTAACAACTGCCTCCTTTTAAACACTAGCATGTAACAACCCAGAACCACCACTGAAAAAGCTTCATGTTGGTTTTGTGCTTCTCTCAAACACATTGCAATAAATACTCTGGAGCTTCTGTTTATGAATCCAATCCCAGTTTGCTTTGCACCAGGTTTAGTGACCCGTATTTCCCTTTCTTTAGAGATGGCTCTAACTACCATTTAGCCAGGTTTGCTAAGTTTTGTTACGCTTCACCAGCAAGACAATGGTTATTTAACACCACAGAAGCACATCGCCTCTTTTCACAGCCCAGAAGAGGAATTCAAGTCCAGCAGCAGAGCACCCTGAAACAAAGCAGTCTGTAGTTTATTCTCATTGCCTAGAGTAGCCCATGACAGGGAACGGGCCAAAAACCTGCAGAAAATGGAAGCTCTCTTCACCTCAGGCTTGTAAGGTGCCATTTCAAGGCCACCCAGGAAAGACTTTGATAGGTAGAAAGTTGGTCAGCCCCCACATCCAGGGGCTCTTTAATCCAGCCCTAGCTTCTGAGCACAACATCAGAGCTTTTAAGAACAAGCTAAGTCACAGAATTAAGAAAAAAACCTAACAGCTGAATCCAAGAGCTACCAAAGAAGCACATGCAGTGTGACAGCTACCAGTCTACTTACAAACTAAAATATTCATATAATTCAAAATATTCAAAAACATTTCAGTATTAAGACCAAAACCCACACTATTGCCTAGGAGTTGCATTTGCATATCAACACTTGGAAGGGCAGGAAGTCAGGGAGTAAGAAGAGGTAAAAAGTACTGAGACTGAACATGACTGAATACACTACTGCACACTGAAATTTGAGAGAGACACGTATGTTCCCCAGCCAACTTCAAAAACAGTGGCAGCACATCAGGACCCTCAGTTCAGGCAGGCTCCCTCCCACTTTGCTGCACGCCTGCGTTTTGCTCCAAGCCCAGGAGAGACCATCCCCTTCTCTCCCAGCCCAGTTTTCAAACCAATGACGCTCCTCTGGAGCTAAGCTTCAGTCCTGGGCATCTGCCTGCTGCTCCAGTTTGAAGACTCACTGCAGCATGCAGTGAGCAACACCTTGCTTTTCAAACCACTGGTGAAAGTTTAAGGATGAAAGCGTTTACTTATAATTCAGAGTTGTAGTAATGTTACAAAGTTTCCAAAAAAAACCCCAAACAAAGAACAAATTACATCAAGATTACACTTCCTGGGCCCACATCTTACTTATCTTGCTCTGGTTAAGCTAAAGGAAAGCACTGTTAGCTTTAAATGGTTCTCCTTCCTCCTGCTGTGTCCTGGAAGAGGGCTGAGGATAGAAAGCAAAAACTAAGACACATACACCATATCATTCTGCCCCTTCCCACCCATTTTAAAAGGTCTTTTCCAGCATCTCCTCCAAAATATACCATTTACATGCCACTACAGGCACCCTTTAAAGCAGGGTTGAAGCAGCGTTCCTATGTAGACTTCCCCACATTAACACCACTTCCACCAGAGCAGAACGAGCGTGACAGCAGGTGGTGGTGTCTGGCGGGGACAGGGCTGCAGTCCAAAGCGGGGAACTGGTAGCACAGGCATAGAGGTGACCCCAGATTGCCTTTCAGCTCTCCCTCCGGGTCTGTGCAGCAAGTGCTGTAGCAATATACACTGATTACAACCACTTTTGGCAAACACCACAAGGTACATAAAAGCACATTTTCATCACGCTGTAAAGACAAGGTCTTTATGGTTCTTACTATAAAGATTTGTAATCCATATGTGAATCAAGTGTCAACTGCGCAAATGCTCGAAATGCATCCAAAACAGTGCTTCTAATCCTCTCTTTGACTGGTCTTCTCTATCTTCTTAAAAAATTTGTCAGAACTACAGGCTGAGCAGGAGTATTTCTGGAGTGCAAGAGTTGCCTGGTTTTACCCATCACATACAGACCCAGTACAATGGTTACAGTCTGGAGTGCTAAAATCAAACTGTGAAGGCACAAGAATAGCTGACAATAAGCAACTCTGGTATTAAAATAGGGCTCGGCACTCCTGCGGGCTGGCAGCTCATCCCACCGGGCAAGAGTAGTTAAATCTGTTCCTCTGACACTGTTGGTTTCTACTACGACACTGGAAGAAGTTTGGGTTGGAACATCTGAGAAACGAAACCTGGGCTGTCCAACATCTTCAACACGCGAATAGGTAAAATCTGGAGTCGCAAGAGGAATCGATGTGGGTGTGCTGGAATCCATGTCAGACACCACTGCTACAGTAGTCTCCCAAGATGATGTTAAGTGCTCCGTCACAAGAGAAGTTGAAGTCTGGGAATAGGTTGAGCTGAACATGTGGTATGTAACGGCTGTGGGTGGCAGGCACTTCAGGTGATCATCTGTTAGAGCCACGAGAGAAATATTCTGTAGTGCCGTTGGGCTGTCACACATTAGAGATGGCATGTTTTTAACTATCTCCATGCTCTTCTGGAGCCATTCCTGAAAGCCAAGAATTTGGCAATCGCATTTCCAAGGGTTGTCATCAAGGAAGACTTCTTGCAGCTCAGGTAAAGCAGTAAAGAAATCTCCAGGAAGAGACTGCAGCTTAGTACTGTTGAGGTAAACTTTCTGAAGGTGCTTGAGATTATGAAAGAGGTTTCTAGGAAGAACCTCAAGCCTCGTATCAAAAAGCGAAATGTTGTGCAGTTTCTGAAGGCTCCGGAAGATGCCCTCTGGCAGACTGGAAATATTATTTGTATGCAGAGAAAGGCCCCGCAGTTCATTCAGACCACTGAATACATTCTTAGGAAGAACACTAAGCTCTGGATTAAAACTTAGCACAAGAAGCTCCAAATTTGTCAAGTTACTGAACACAAAATCTGGTATTGTTGAGAGCTTTGTGTGATACAGCCACAGGCTACCAAGATGGCTCATTTCTCCAAACAATACTTCTGGAAGAGACTTCAGTGGGTTCCTGTACAAGGTCAATTTAGACAGGTCATGCAAATGCAGAAAGAGTCCAGGAGGCAAAACTTCAAGATTGTTTCTGGAGAGAGTTAGGCTTCTCAGCTTCTGAAGACAATGAAATGCATCAGGGGCGATGGACTGGATGTTATTGGAATGCAGGAAGAGTTCCAGCAGCTCCTTCAGGCTATCAAACACACCAGACTCTATTGAAGACAGCCTGTTAAAATACAACATCAGCTTCTCAAGCCTGGTTAATGCACTAAAAATATTTCTGGGAAGTGCTGCCAAACAATTTCTTGACAAGTTCAGTACTTTGAGCTTGGCAAGCTTCTTCAGCACGCCACTAGGAAGTGCTGTTAGTTGGTTTTTGTTCAAGAAAAGCTCCTCCAAACTAGCTAGTTTGTCAAATAGATTTTCTTCGATGGATTTCAACCTGTTATTTTCAATTATCAACTGCTGAAGCTGTACCATGTCATCAAACGCTTCTGGAGGAAGTTCTACCAGCTTATTATCTAGCAGTTTGAGGACTTTTAGCCTTCTCAAGCCTTTAAAAGCCATTGGTGAAATCAGAGAGATGTTGTTTGCAGACAAGATAAGATGCTGCAGTTCCACCATCCCGGAAAAAACATCTTGCAAGTACATTACATTGGTGTCCGTTACGTGAATTTCTGTCATGTTACAAGGCAGATTTAGTGATTCCAGATCTTTTATGGGGGGACCAGAGCAATGAATTGCATTTTTTGAAGAGCAGTTGCATTTTTTGGGACAAATAGATGCATCCAACTGGAAGAAAAGCTTGATCATCACTGACAAACGAAACATCAACATCCTTGTTGAAGTTCTGGAAACATCAGCTGTTACAAGAGATAAGAGAGAGTCAGGATTCGATCACAAGTAGATAATAACTTAGCAGCCAAAGTTGTGTGAATATACCATAAAACCTGCAAATGTGTACAAAATTTCTCTTGGCTTGAAAGCAAACTTCAAAATCTCTATTACTGTTGAGTGTAAACATTTCTAAGGTGCTCAGCTTACACTGAGAAGTACAGATAAAGCTCTTTGGTAAATCAAGTATTCCTTGTTTATATTTGTACTAGTCAAGTATAATAAAAGCATATGAAAATCATGAAACTAAGTATTCATACGGCACATATTTATTTGAACAGAAAAGCATTATACTAAGTTACACACACAAATTCTTTAAAAAAAAAAATATCAAAAGGTCCTGCACCCACAATATTTTTTATTGTAGGTTACCGAGGTTTAAAAATAAAGTTTAGCCCGCAAAAATAGATAATGGAGGTAAAAAGGGTGTCCTGTATTTTAAGTGGCCAAAAGCAAAGCAGCACACAGTTCTGTTATATCATCTCTCAGCATTTGCAAGCGATCGCTTCTTGGAACAGCCCAAGAACACACAAGAAGCAACCAGCTATTTTTGACATAGCCTGAAATAACACACAAGAGCTCACGCAGCACAGGACAGCAGTGAGCCTCTGATAACCAACGAGTCTCATTTCAACAGCTGAACGCAATACGAAGTTACCAGCGGTATTGAAAATCCAATGAAATGAGAGGAAAGAAATGCCCTGAGGTTTGCTAGAAAGCTGTACCAATAAACTTAGATCTGCACGAAACATACCACGAAGCTGGAAAGTGGTATAGATTTCCAAACAGAAAAAGGAACAGGAAGGCAAGGGTTGTAGCTGTAATGATAATATTTAAAACAGCAAGTCAAACAGAAATCCATAGTTTAGAAATACTTCCTGAGTGAAATCAACAAGTCCAAGTGTACCAGAAACCTGGAAGTCGAGCATCTGGCTGAAGCAGCAGCAGTTGGGGCTGCTGAATTAGCTGGACAAGTTCTGCAGACATAACTGGAATAGCCGACACCGTGTCGGCCTTCAGCACCAAGAATGCTGGGGAGAAAAGGGCTCCATCCCAACATACCCTCTTCCAGGGGGAAGGATGAAGCTCTCCCATACCAACCCCACAAACAGACATGGGTACAAACCCTATCATTTAAAAAGAAGCCAGGTGGGATAGCAGAGCTTCTCACATGTCTGAACTGCTGACAAGAACATACCACCATGGATCAAAAACAGCTGCTGCATCAAAAAAAAAAAAGCAAAAGGAAGTTCTTTAAAAAAAAAAAAACCAAACAACAACCAAACAAAAAAATTCCCACAAAAATCTTGGTTAGGTTCAGAGTACTGAAGACTGGCACAATCTGCATCTCTTCCTTGGGAAGGGAAGGACATGGCATCTGGTGGTATTAACTGCCAGCAATACAGTGTCACAAAGCAAGCTCTCACTGGGCTTACAGTTCAGAGTTGTAGAAAATTATTAAAAAAAAAAATGTGAGTTTTCGCCTTTCCAAAGGACTTTTCCATGTCAAACAAGAATCTTACAGAGAATCTCACCCTTGTAGTAATCCCCCCTCACCGCCCCAAAACCAACCATCTCACATAAACCAGTTATGCCTTCACCTCAATAATCTTGGAAGGCAGCCTGTCCCTGATCCCACCTCTCCCCACCTCAGCATGCTGATGAGGAGCACATCCCCATGCACGCAGGGCAAGTACCTGAGCCTGCAGCCCGCGGCAGGCAGAGCGGGCAGCCAGGGAGCCGCTTCTGGGGGATGCCTGAGCACAACCCTCCACGCAGGGCAGAAACGCACCCACACATTCCTGTTTCAAGCCCTGACTGGCATCCCAACCTGCACCAACTCAACCCAAGACCACAGCAGAACTACCAGATCCAGTGAGGTGAGAGAAATAAGGATCTAGAGAACCAGATGGCAGGGGGCGGGGGGGTGGGGACAGGACCCCAAAAAAACAGCAAACATGCTACAACACTGCAAATTCAGGTCCCCCCGAGGACATGAGTACAGTCTGCAAAATAAGAAACTGGCCAACGCTAGGCTGTAGACTGGGGATGTTCATTTTCCTGGTCTCATAACAAAAGGTAAGAGTATTGAATGAGACAAGGTTAGACACTCAGAAGTGCTCACAAACAATGGAATGGTAGAAATTCTTTGCAAGAGATTAAGGCCACATGCTTATGACTGGAACAGAAACTGCATAATCCTATGGATCTCAAACATCTATAGCTGCTAATGGTAGTTTTTGAAAAAATAATTTAAACTTCCACAGTTGAAGATTTTAATAGTAGAGAACACAGTAAGATCCACGTAAGGGTCATACTTACACATTGCCATGTATTAAGATTTTCTCAAACGCTCACATGAGACACCTGGCACTCCAGAAAGGACACCAGCCTGGCTGGTCATTTACCATGTTCTGCTCTACAGCCTCTTTCCCTTTCTACCACCCCTGTAATGTTCTCAGGTTACAAAAGGATGTCAGAAACAATTAATGCTGTTAGTATTTTAAAAGTCACAAATCAGTTTTGAACTTAGTTTCCTAGAATACTGAGTACATGTATCATCTACTATGGTGCTTAACTTTTTTTACTTTCTGGCAAGTTTCTAAACTCATTTGACCATGAAAAAGGAATTTTGAACTGTACTTTAGAAATTTATATGCTTTTTAGAGGAACTTACTAGGACCATAGCAGGCAATCAGGCTTCACCATGATTCGGCACTTTAAATGGGAAGTAAAACAGCAAAACGTATCCTCTAGATAACACTTTCACCCATATTTCTGTAACTACTGTGAAAGGCCAAAGAATATTTTAAGCATCAGAGCAGATTTTGTCTACATTTAGTTGTGTAAGCAACCAGCTTCCATAGGTTGTATGCAACTCCAAAAGCAGAACTTGAGACCACTCACAAGACAGGAAAGTCACACATGCAACAGCACAAAAACCACTTGTAGCTTCTTTGTCAGTGGTATTAGAGTATGTGCTTCAACCAACCCAATGCAAATCTGGCTAGAGTTAGAAATCTGTATTTCAACATGAATTATGATCAGAAAGAAATTTCAAATTTTTTAGACAGCTCCACCGCACTCTGCTACACAGGTGCATTAGGTTTTGAAGGAGTGGACACATCTACTTCAAACAGCCAAGTGACTGAGATGTACCTTCACAAGGCTGCTCTGACTTTTACCTTCTTGCAGGATTGGAGTCAAAGCAATTTGAGCAAGGAATGAATCCACTTAACCCTTTGGCTAAGCAAGGCAGGGTTGACCCATTTGGCTTGTTTTTCCTTTAGGTCTTCTGTAGTTACAGAACAACACAACCTAAAGTCTGAAAGATTCTGAAGAAAGAAAAGGTTTAAGTTTTCAAAATATTAGCTTGAAATTAAAAGATTAATTTTTTGTAATGAAGTAACGAGGTATTTCAAACATCTTATCTTCAAGTTCAAAATAATGTGTTCTGTCAATGACTGTTTAAACAGAAGGTGAGCCACAGGATGAAGATGTTATTATTTCTCTGTGATTTTTCTGAAGATGAGTGCGAGAACAGTACCAGCTCACAACCAGGAACATTTGCCCAAGAGTCTTTCCAAGATAATACCTCTCACGTGTCAAAGAACAGAAAGAACAACTGGATAACCGAAGGTGGAAACAAGTTGCTACCACAAGTACAAGGTCTGGCTTTAAAATGGCTGTCATAAGCCACGAGGTAAAAGCACAGTCAATACAGCAGAAAAGCTGCAGAGTAGCAGCGCTCTCACGTGCACTGCTAACACATGGCATGCACACCTCTCCACCTCCATCTTCAAAAATACAGGGGCACTGAACTAGATACCCATGACATCAGTGGGAGTCAGTGTATTCTTCAACAAGCTTTGAATCTAGCTGTATAAAGAATAATTAAAAACAATTTCATGAAACTAATGACAAAAGTTAAAATATCTATTCATTTTAATTTTATTTTCAAAGAGCTTCAGTCACAAAAATGATTTACAAGTCTATTTACAATTCTATTGTACAGTTATTTATGTATGCCTCTTGACAACAGGGTACCATTCTAGAGCAGCAATACATATTTTAAATACAAATATGTAGCATCATTTCAGATTTAAAAATAAAAAGGAAGCTGAGCTTCTAGAGAGTGCTGTAATGAAGAACCTTTTAATCTGTGTTAGGCTTGAGGAATTCATGACAAACTGAGTAGTTTCTGGTTCACATAGTTATCAAACAAGCTGCAGTTTGTTGAAAATAGCTTTAAAAACCTGAAGCTTTACTGTATAAAATCAACATATTCAAGACTCTAAAAATTGTCAAAAACCCACAGCTTTCCCTTAGACATACAAAAACCTAAGTTTACAATTCAGAATTTCATGGGAGAAATCCTACAGAACTTTAGCTCTCTCATTTTGTGATGACCAACATAAGCATTTAAAATTTGCAGCATAAAAAGGATTCCACATCTGCTTAGTATTATACTGTATACACATACACAGTACAGGATTATTTACCCAATTTGGGATGACTGTTCAGCACGACCTTCATGAATAAAGAAAAAAATAAATAGAATTTTAAAACCAACAACTTTTTAAAAGTGCAACAGTAAGAGTTTCCAATTTAAAGGTATGATGAATATGACAGTCAGTTCTGTGGGTGGTTTAGCTGCTTCTGCTCAAGCATTATACGCAGCATTTTCTTTACAGTAGATTTAGTTCTATAGTACATGAAACTAGAGTTACTGCTAATTAAATTTGAAGGGAAGAGAAAAAAAACACTTTAAAAATAACCCTGAGGGATATACAATTTAATGATCTTGCAATTTATTTCTAGAAAGTAATATTTATTATTTAGCAATTGCTTTTCTGGGTAGACCAGTCCTTTAAGTATGTGCATAAATATTTAAAAATCAGTAATATTTACAAATCCTAATACATCAAAGTAAAATACGTACAGATTAAAGTCTGCATACACAAATAATTTAATAATAAATCAAACTCCTCAACATAAGGCCAAAATATACAGCAGGAAGAAAATATCTACCAAGTATCTAGTGAAGATCACTAAATTGGTCTGTTCACTTGAATTTAGACTTCCAAGATGAACATTAGAAGATATTCTTTTCACTACAAACTGAATGTCATCTTACTTCAAAGCAGAAACTGAATATGCTAGCACAGATCTAGTATGCTGCATTTCCGAAACCCAGAAAAACTAAGCTGCTCAAAATGAGAAAAATTATAGGTGGCCAAACTCAGCTCTTGGGCAGGAAGGCATAAATCCCAATAATTGCAGAAGATGCAAAAGCTTATTTTGTGGCTGAACTTGCAACAACAAGAAGGATTCTCAGAAAAGCAGATTTATTATTCTTGACTAAGCATCAGAAGCAAATAGGTCAGAGCTGAAGCATGCAGCCTCAAGAACATTTACTGACTCTGAACAAATACCTTGAAGAAATAAGCTCCCATTTGCAAAATATTCAAGTTTAATAGACTTATGACCTTATGACTTAGTTAATCAAGTGGAGACACTTGGCAATTTCAGTTTTAGTAAGAGTTCCCTAAAATGCTCTCCGAAGACAAACCCACCTTAATAAGCTGTTTCCCCCTTGCTTTCTAGATAAGTCTAATAAACTAGAATAAGACTGAAAGACTAGCTTCAGAAACCAAAGAAGCTGCACGAAATTATCAGTTTAGAGAAAGTATTAAGCAAAAGCATATAGAAGGGAAAGACAAGTATTTTCTTTCACTTCTGATGGAACAACCTAACTAAAACGGTCAATGAAATGGAAAGCAAAAGCTTATGCATTTCAGGATAAGTCACAGCTCCCAGGTCCAAGATGCATAGCTTCACAACATTTTTCAACTAAAATATTATTTTTCTTTAAATTTGAATACTACTTACGCAGCTAAGAATTATTCTTCATCAATTATTCCATGCTACAAAGATTTTGTAAAATCGACATTGACAGAAGTTAGCCCACTGACTCAAGTTCATGATTAATAAAGTTATCCAAGTCCACAATTGCAGACCCTTTAAAAAGCTACCGCTGTTGTTCGATGTTTATATCCTTAAGAAGCCAGGATAATAGGACTTCTACATTGCTCTGTTGAATGAATGCCAAGAAAACCACTTCCCCCTTCCTCCTGTGCTCCAACCCTCAAAAACAAACAAACAACAACAACAAAAAAAAAAATCAGGAAAAGTGTTGACAGCTGGACAGGAGATAGTACACCATATGCATACTATTTATGAGGAGCAAGTGCTAATAACTTAAACCCCCAAGTTCTAGGAAAAAGTCTTTCAAGCCATTTAGCTCCACTTTTAAATTCCCCATTGGCACAGTATGTTCAACACTGCAGAAACCGTAACACGAGCAGCGGGGAACACTGCCCATACTGCCTTACAGAGCAGCACAAGGGAACTGGGCCCAACCTGAAAAATTCCCCTTATTAAAACAATGCTGGAATGGAATTGTCTCCACAGGAATTCAGAAAAACCCTTCAAATTCCATCATCAGAATACACATAATTCACACTAATCCCCACTGGCCAGGGAGTTTGGGGCCCTCCTTCCGCTGCTTCCACAACTATTCTAAAGGACCAGACATCCTTCTCTAAAGGATCTCTAAGAATCGGGACTTGTCCAGATCCCCTCCTGAAGCCTGGAGGGGTCCGAACCAGTCAGTTGCATCTGGTCAAAACAGACTGAGCAAAGTTGCTACTTTTATCATCTTCCCCAAAGACACTACAGAAAACTTTCCTGATAGTTTAGCAAGCTGAAGATGGTTTGGAGATAAGCAATTTGTGGTTTAAAAAAAGTTTTAAGCTTTGCACATGAAGATGATGACTGCCTCTACATCTTTGCAGCTCTAATCTTCTACTGGTCTTGTGTTTTGACACCGCCTAATGGCAAAATGATGTATTGCTACCCCAAGTGCTCAAGCAACATTGATGTTGATGCAAGCTTTTTGTTTGGTTGGGTTTTTTTTAATAAAAAAATCCACATAAGCCTTATAGTTCTGCAGCAAGACAGATTTTAGCTCATCTATTTTCTCTTAATTTTGTTTCATACAGCTACATCTAGTGCTTAAGACACTGGCAGACTCTTTGAAATGCGTATGTTCTTAACATGCACAAATCCCAAGTGTGGGCATGTGAAAATATTCCTCCCCTCTTACCCCCATTTCCCTTGCAGCAGTAACTCTGGCCTTACTACTTCAAGGTATATAGGAAAATTATCTGAAGAAAACACGGTTCACAAAGGGATAATCCAACCCTTCTGCTAGAAAAAGCAAGGTCTGTGGAGAAATGCATAGCTAAATGTAGTAAAACACGAGATGAAGAAAGTGTTAAGATTCTTCAGCCTTCCTTCTCCAAAAACTTTAGAGTGTAGCCAAATGCCTCCCCTCCACTGGAGGCCACCTAAGCCCTTCCTTGGGGTTAGCTAGAAAGGAAGCTAAGAGCCCACTTGAAAGCAATGTGCTTCCTTCTTAAGGACAGAGCATACTGCTTTTATAGCATTCCCAATTCCTGCTGTGGCAGACTAAAGAATTAAAACTTAAAATCCAAACTTTACCCCTGGAAACAATCTTTACTAGTAGGGACAATCTTTGACGTACACACACATCAAAATTTTAGAACCGTTCTGAAGCACAAAACTTTTCAACAGTGAATACAAAAAGAAAAAAGGCATGACAAGGTTATTATGTGCCTCTAGTACTACCATGAAACCATCACATCATAGGGCTTACACCAACACGTGCCCAGGTAAGCAGGCTAGAACAATGATTGAGATACTCCAGGCAAATAAAGTGAACCTGTTTTAACTGCCCTGCAGTTTAAAACTTCAAATACATCTCATTTAGGAATAATGAAATTTGAAAGAAGGTGGAAGGAAACACAATCATGTTTGTTCTGCCTAAGGTAACCTACATTTTTAAGATGTATAGCCATAAGATGTCTGGCTCTGAAATTTGTATTCAGAGAGACAAAACAGTTGGAAATATCTGCATTAGAATTTGACGTTTAGTATACTGCAATTTCAAATAAAGCCTTAAAATTACATTCTTCTGAATACTACTAAAGACACATGCCACCAAGATCCACTGTTACGTTACAGTGATGATTTGATATGAACCATTTCCTTGGGATGGTACTTTAGCTTCTGTTGTTGTTCTGGGTTTTGGTGGCCATTCCGGATCAACCAGCAGTTCCTGAGCTAGATGCATATACTTGGCTTTTGGTGTCTTCTCTCTACAACCAAACAGGGAAGAAAGGAAACAGACTCCACAGTGATCCACAGCCTCCTGCAGAAGTGAACAGATTTGAACATTCAATTACAATAACAAAAAATAAATAGAACTAAAGACAGTAAACTGCTAGAAGAAAAACTACTATTTCATTTCCTAATTTGCTATGTCATTGTCACATTGGACCTAGAGAGCGTTATACAGAAACTTTTCATTTGTGTCACCTCTTCTATAGTATGGCAGCAATGACATTTAAAAAACATTAAAAAACCCAAGTATTCTGCATTATCTTAACATCTAAGGTCACCAACAGCTTTTATGAATATTTTATATTAGTTTTGATAAACACAGGTATAACAGGCACCGTTAAATGATGTTACTATTGAAGAATAAAAGCCTGGTCTAGAAAAAGCAGTCAAATTCCCAGAGTGTCAAAACACCTTTTAAGCAATGAATTGTTTAACTAAAGGCCGCCAGCCAGCCACAAGTGACAGTATTTAACTTGCTGATACTGTGAAACTGAAGTCCTACAGGTATTAATAGTTATTAAAAGAGACAAAACTTTGACCTTAAGCCTTCCTTCCTATTTTCCCTCTCCCTGTCCTAAATGCATGTAACTTAACTAGCTGGAGAAGAGAATCCTCATTCTCAAGGTTGGTTCCCTCTCATGTCTCACTCAGAGCACCTGTAGTGTGCAAGGCTGATATTTTAATAGAGATAAATTCTATGGTTCTCTTTATGCTCTGAATTTCTATCAGTTGATGAACTGAACCAAACATGAGCCTTAAGGACAAGTACCATTCTTCAGTGAACACAAAGCCATGTTTTTTTGAACAGCCTCAACAGGACAAATGTAATTGTGAAGTGAATACATTTAATAAAATTTAGTACTGAGAAATAAACCATTGTAATTTTAACAAGAACGTATGTACAACCAGCTAAAAGTAATAGGCTAACAGGCTTAAGAAAAAGCTAGGTTTTTTTATGGGGTTCACATAGATTTCCTTCATGTATTAATGACAGAGGGGCAGGCCATACCAAGATTCATGGTCACCTGGAAAGTAGAAGCCAAATCCTTCAGTCTCCTTAACCATCCATAGTAGTAATAACATACTTTCATTTGACATTTTGTTTTGTTTGATTTGTACATGCTATAAATTATCACTCTCAAGACAGTGTTCTAAAACCCTAAACCAAATTAATTTAATAAAGAATTGGATTAGATCCAGCATCAGCAATTCTGCTTCCAAGCAAATCAAGACGTTCTCCAGTCCTAGCATGCTAATTGTGACAACAAATAAAATTTGCTAATACGAAAACTGAAGATAAAGTGAGAAAAGTCTTAAAAGCAATCCTCTGGGTTTGCTTCTCAGTTCTTGTATACAAAGCTAAATTCTTTAAATGTCAACAAGGAGAAAAATATAAAATCAGAAGCCTTTCCTTTTAATATTCAAGTTACAGAAATCTAATTTAAACACTCTTAAGCGTAAGATAAGGCAACAGACACTTATAGATCATAAAAAAGACAAAACTGAGTTAATCTGCATGCACTTAAATGATGACAGCAAAATACTAGTCTCCAACCTGAGGCGGCTGGGGTATGGTGAGGCGATATTCTCCTTGTTTGTCTCGATTGAACACAACCTTCCAAAGGATCATATCAAGGAGGACATTCTGTGAGACATTACAGTGAGCGGGAAGAATTAAAGAAACTAATGATCATTTGTTGTTAGTGTGCATATTACAAATAAAACCCAAAATAGTGTTAGGTATAACTAATTCAGTGCCAGGCAAAATGGAGAATTTATGTTATTTGTCAGTATACTTAAGTGATAAACATTTTCATTCTTAAAGTGCTCACATGAGATTTAAGAATATGAACACGTACTTTAAACCAATAGCAACAATGACCAAAACTGCATCCATCGATAGAGGTAAAAATTAAATATACACATTCTTAATGTGTTTCAATACTCTAAAAAAACCTCCGAAGCACCACAGACGAGTGCTTAAAGCAGTCTCCCCTCAAACCATCTTTAACATTACGGCATACTTCATGCTGGAGCTATGCTTTGCTAGTAGTTTGTTTTAAACCAGCGACATTCCCAGAAAAGCTTCAGTGGGGTGGCAAAGCTGAGCCACCAGCAGGAAGCCTGAATTCTGTAGGAGCCGTTCCAGATTTTGGAAAAGAGGGCAGAACTTGAACAGTATGTTCAGTACATGTGGTTATTCTCATACGGCTGTGTGGGCGGACTCAAGAGCCTTGAACAAATCCAGCAACACAGGTGTGAACCTGTATCTTCCATGGCCTTGAGCATACAACTCTGTTCTCTGGACAGATTCCATTTCTAACATCTGACTAACCTCTGCCATTGAGAAAGGGGAGCAGATTAGATGACTTTAATAGATTTTATAATGCTTATGATTTTATAATATACTAGAATTTTATACTGCTTTTATAAAGCATTTGCCAGCAAATCTTCAACTTGCTAGATGTTCATTTCTGAAGCCAGTCTGGTCTAAATATGTCTATACCAGGCATTGGGGTAAGGAGGAACATCTGCTAGGATCTGCTTTTGTTATGCAATATTTTCTGTCATCTGGCAGAAAGAATATGCGTGCTTTGTGAACCTAGTCTGGCACCCGCACGGAAATAGCAAAAGCTTTACACAGAATTTCAGAAAACATGTTTGGGGCAACCAGAGTCAGAAATCATTCCGGTTGTAGAAGCAATTATGAAACTACATATGAACGTAGTGTGACACAAGTGTCAAACTGGCAAGTGAGACAAAAGAAGATAGATTCAATCCCTCATGTATCTCATCGTTATGAGACACTTAAAGAGGTAATTACTAAGGGATTAGTCTCAGCACAATAAACTCTAGGTGATACACCAAGAGAGTACCCTGTTAAAAGAAATAAGGAGATGCCACCAGCAGCTTTTCCTAGATACTCAGAATATGACCTGTGGTACCCCGTAACTGTAGTGAAAAGTGTAGCTAGCAGAAAATCCAGCCAGGCACACAAGGACAGAAGGGCAATGAGCTATACTGGAAGCGAAGGAATGAAATAGCCTGTGATTTCCACACAACACACTGGACCCAGTGAGTTGACACCACATGAAAAAGCTTCAGGGAGCCTACAGTAATACTGCTAGAGCTGGACAAACACAGTTCCAAAGGTGGGACACAAGGAGGTTGAAGTTATGGGAAATGAAGCATGTATCGTAAAACAAGGTTTGGGATTTGAGGATCACTACACAATGCTTTTGTTGGACACCTGCTGTACAGTAAGACTACTTATGTCTAAAGAAAACATTCAACTAACTGTGAAAGTGGAAGAAATCGGTTTTAAGTCAAAGCAGAACCTCCCCAACAATGTCAAGAAAATTAAATTCTGTAATTACTTCTCTCCCACTCCTAAAGTATGGACAACAAGATAAATAGGAAAGTCTGGTTAAAAGGAATGTGACAAATCTTCCTACCAGTTTTGGTAATGACAGTTAAGTGACTAAAGTGTTGAAAGATGCTAACTCAAACCTGCACAGGAAAAAGAAGGGGGTGGGGCTTGAAGTACTAGGTGAAAGCAAATGCTCTACAGTAATTATATTGCTTAGGCTATGCTTACTAGAAACTCTGAAGTTTACAGTTTGATGTGGCAACAAACGAGGCCCAGCAGTGGAACCTTATCAACGTTTAAGCCAGAGGAGAACCATTTGTCCTTGAGAGACATGTGCTGATACAAGGACTGACACACACTGTACAGGGACTGACACACACTGTACAGACTTTCTACTAGAGCCCTTACACTTCCACAACAGAAACATCACAAGATTGTATGAAAGTTAGAAAGATCATCTGCAGAACAAAGTTTCTCAGCAGAAGCTAAGTTTAATTTATTTCTCTCAGTAAAGTTTATCACAGGACTGAAAACTGTAACCACCACTCCAGGTATCAACACAAAGCTCAATTCCAAGGAATAATCTTAGTTCTTAAAAAAAGCTGATTTCCCAGAGATGATAATAAAAACATTAAAACTGAGTAGAAAAAGTAAACAGAAAAAAATATTTCTATGAAGTTTGTTTTAAATTTATCAGAAGACAAAAAAGCCACAATTCCACAGCTTCAAAATGACCATTTTGTTTCAGTAGCAAAGACTGCAATATACAGAGAATTTAAATTTAACAAATAAAAAAGGAGACAAAAAAAGAAAACTATTAGGAGTTTAGTAGTACAAAAGAGAAGGAATTAAAGGCCATGAAGGAAACCTCAACCATAAGCAGGGTTAGAATAAATATAGGACAATGTAAGAAAGGCACAAGATCTTTAGGAGAGGACAAACTTGTTAATGACAGGGCAAAGGCCAAAAAATTAATACCTGCTGCCATGTTTTGGAAAAGACAGATTATCATCGATCATGTGAAAACAACTGAAATACATGTTCCAATAGGCAGCAAAATAATAGCATATATTGCAAATTCTATTTGGAACAACATTTTGAACACAAAACCTTGATAATTTTATTAAACTGTAAAAACTTTGGTTGATTTTAGCTTTACTAAGTCACGAATAAGAGGGGAAAAACTAGTCAACTGGAAAGAATATTAATGCTGTAGTAATCTTCAAAGGCCAAAATGGTATGATGCAAGCAAAAATTATCCTGATTACCTTGATAGCAATCCCTCCCACAGTAATGGAAATACTGACTAGAAGCTGCAGAAAATGTTATACAGTAAAAACAGATAATTGTAGTGTGCAAGTGCTATATAATGTTGAAAGGCTTTTTCATCTAGCAGAAAAAAAAAAAATAGTGACTAATGGCAGCAACCAAAACCCAAATGTACTCAGGTTGGAAATAAGGCATCAATTTAACAGGGAGAAGAACTGACCACAGGAAGAAGTGACTGGCTTTGAATCTAGACTCCTTCTGGAAGATGTATCAGTCAAACTCCAATTCTCAGAAACAACATAGGGGTACCTGGATGAAAGGTGGGGCATGTTTCTCCCCATATTAACTCTGGAATTACAGCAGGAGATACCCAGAGTGACTGACTTTGGACAAGCTCAGGGCTGGATCTGCATGAACATCTCTACTTCTGGATTTGGATCAGATTAGATGAACAGGTTATATAGACCTGCATTATTCTGAACAATAAGCTATGTATATGAGTCAACTGAACGAAGATGGGCTGCCCTAAGGATTTTATGTAGTTCTTTACCATGTTGTTATTCTGAACTGAATTAACACAGCAAAAAATATAAAGAGCACTGTCCTATGAAATAGTTGAAATAATTTAAGTCTTTCAACTTTACCCCCCTCCTTTTTTTTTTATTAACAAAAAAGATTATAAGATTATACTCTTAACACAGAAAACCTTGACACCTTAAATCTAGCCTACAAGGGCATTTTTAGGAATAGAAATGTAACAAGAAAACAGTGGCCACTTACACTGGCACACTGTAAAGAGAGACCTTCTAAACAAAAGACAAACACATATCCTGGAAAAAAAAACCCACTTAACAGAAAAGCATTTTTTCCACTTGAATTTCTTACCTCCGTCAGCACGGATACAATTGCATTGAGAATAACAATGATGAGAATTTTTAGGCGCCACTCATATGGCACACACACGAGCTGCGAGAAAAAGTTGCCAGAGGTTAGCAACACACGTATGAAGTAAACACACATTGAAAACAGTTATAAATTCTCCTTTCCTCCCTGTCCCAAGATGTGAAGTTAAAGCCGTAAAGGGGTCAAGTCTGCCCAAAAGGCAGCCAACCAGTTATCCTAGGAAGTACAGACACCTGCATGTTTGCTGAATCTTACCTCAAGAAATGCGTCAATAGGTTCAACAGGATGCAACATGATGAAAAATATGAAGACATAAAGAACTATCACAGATATAACAAACAGAACTGTAAAAGAAGAAGAAAATATTTTAACTGGACCATCTCACAATCAGAGTTTTAGATAGTTTTTCCATGTATCGTGGGTTCATTACACCTTGGAAATAACCTCTTTTCTTCCTCTAAACCCCTTCCAGGCAGATTTTGGCAATACAAGTTGTGCTGATAGCCATAAAGTGACAGAAGGCCAGACTCAATTTCTCAGTGGCTCACTTGGGGAGCCAAAACATATATATGCATATACTTTTACAAACAAAGCAACTATTAACACAAATTTCTCCATAGAGTTTAATACTTCCCTATTTCTGTCTCTGATTACCAGAGGATAATTGTACTATGTTCTCCTAGCAACTTTATTACTGCTGATGTAGCACAACAGAACTGTAAGCGAGCCATGGATAAACAAGCCCACTTGGAAGTGTATATGATAAGAAAGGACTTACAATTTTTGTAGCATGGTTGTCTAAAGGGCTTTCCTTTAGAAAATACAATTGCCACTATGAGGTACTGGAAGCTGGATATAAAAAACAAAGTTGTGTTTTCATAATTTTTAATGTTATGTTCATCATCATCATCATGAAGAGTCTCATTCCCAAGGTGTGCGGAGCTGGCGTTTGTGGCATCCAATAGATTACACGCACTACAACATAAAAAAAAAAAAACATTTAACATCGAGTTAGGGATAAGATGCAAACAAGGCCTACTTATGGACAAAAGTAATGACAGAACAAAATCATAGAAAACCTATTACAGGTAGTAAGAAATTACTGAAAGCTGCGGCAGGGAGATAGCAATTTTTGTGAATTCTGAGCTTCGAGTTCTCTTATGCTTCCAGCTTGTAAGTTAACTACATGAACTGTTTAGAAACTACCACTGTAGATACACTCTGAAGACAGGTAAGAAAACACCGCAATCTAAAAAAAGATTAAAACATCTCTTTATTTTCAGAAGTATAAATTTGATTTACTGGAACTCTAACAGGAAAACAAAACTTTATAATACAGAAGAGTTAAAATATGTCCGAACCACTAATTTCAAATTTCAGTCTCAACTGTCACAAAGTTAATGAGTCTTCAGACCCTGCAGCCTGGCTCTGACCCAGTTCTGCATTTCATCCATTGGGTAACTCCTATATATTGGCATGCTTTTCAGAAAAAATTCAGCAGACTAACAAGCTGCCATACAGAAGCTTTATTTAAAAAGTCCCCAAAGGGGGTCAATAAAGAAGAGAGCAGTTATTGCCTATAGCTTTCCAGTCATTACTGTGTCCTGCATGAAGCAACTGAAACACTTACTCAGATTCTGTTGTCCAAGGTTCATACCAGGATTGCTGTTTGACCCAGAAAAACCCAAAGGTTTGGAAAGCAAGGCAGATGATGATCTGAGACAAAACGGAACACAGAAGTGGACCTGAGATAAGACCTGATGGAGGCCTTCGTGCAACAAGCTCCTTCCAAGCAGGGTTTAGACTCACTGCAAAAAGAAAGAAAAACAAGTTACACATTACATCATCGTGGTTTTCAAGAGTTACTCTGTTCACATTCTGTGGAATTAGAATGGCTAGCTCATGACATCACTTTAATAATTAGTCCAGAACTGCAAGTGTGAAACCACCTTGGAAAGATTATACCCCACTAGAATAATGCCACAGTGCCTCTACAGGCTGGTTACCCCAGCAGCACAGGAGAGCAGGGGACAATAATAGAAGCCATGAGACTTAAGGAATTAGTAGTGTCTGGCCAAATTCCCTTTGTCTGGCACAAGAACTTACAGCTTGTCTCCTCAGTTCTGGTCTGCCATTGCTTCAAAGAAGCAGTTTCTATTAAACTTGAAAACGGAATTCTAGTGTTAGCCAGTAAACCGAGTGCTAGGTTCCCTACCTGGAATCAAATACTTCACTAGATAATAGTTTTCGAGTATAACATTTTGTGGAGAGAAGTTAAACTAAAAATGCAGGAAAAGAAAACGTTTGAGAAAGATTATATTGGAACAACTCCTGTTTTAATTCCAAAAACAGTTTCCTCATATCAACAGAGATTCATGACTTCTTGTACTGTGAAGAACTACCTTTCTAAGATCATGCCTACAACCTCTTTTTTGTATGACAACATTTCACAAATTTCAGAGGAATCTTAACTCAGTACAGTGGTTTGGGTTTTTTAATGCATACACTGTAGTAGTCATAACATCCTATCAGTATGTCACTGTACTTACTTCAAACAGCATGTAATTAGATATTAAAGAAAACTTGACCAAGTAAAAACTGCTTCAACAAAAGACAGCAGTGGTAATTCAGCACAATACTTACTAGTGAAGACAACCACCAAAATGATTGCCAAATCAATGAAGAGAAACTGGAAATCTCCCAAGTTGCTCAGGATCTAGACAGAAATCACAACTGAAACATTGGTAATTTCTTCACACCAAGAAACACCTTACAGTGACACTCCTACAGCATTAATTCTTTAAATTTCACTTTAGAAACAAGACAGTCTCTTGTCAAACTTTTTTTTTTATCTGCAGGAGTCTTGAGTACTCTACAATTCACAGATCAATTCCTGCAGTATCAAGGTATGAAACAATTTCAGTTTCAAGATGCAGAAGCTATTTGTAATTGAAATTTGTTTGTAATCAAACTTATATTACTGACTCTTACAACCAATGAAATAATAGCTTAGGCCTACAGTTCTCTAAACACCATAACCTTACTATGTAGTCATACAATTGTCAAAATTTCCACCTCAAAGGTCCTTGCATAGTTTGCATGTTTAATTTACTCAGAATACAAATTAAAATACAGGATTTCTACCACATGCCATATTGTGAATCCAATCACATTAACAGGAAATACTGCATTTGGCTTTTTCCCCACCTCCTAACTCTATACTTGCAAGCTGCTCTCTTTCGATCCTTTTATATAAAGGAATGCATTGCCCTTTAAATAAAGTTAGGCTATTTGAAAATGCTGACAGTTTTTAAATAATGGAAAATTGTGTTCCTGTTTCATTTATATGCTTCCCACTGTACAGACTTTGTATTCACAGACATTAGTTATTGCCTTCTTTAAATAGACAGTACTGTGTTTTTCATACAGTTAATATAAAAAAAAAGGGCAAAATACTAACAATCCTTTTAGTCCAAAGACAGTTTTTAGATGGCAGGTGTTGTGTAATCAAAGAGACTTGCAACAATTTATATTAAATAGCTATCAATTTTCAAATCTCTGAATTACGTTGACACGGCTTAAGCACAATTAAATACTTACAGAATATAGCAGAGTAACACTGATGTACTGGATAATGCTGTATAATGCCATGAACTTAAATACACAGAAGGAAGTCATTAAAGCAGCACGGCCTTCCCTGTCAAAACAAGTACAGTCACGTAACTAGTAAGCTTTCTGTGCACGCAATTAAATTCTGCTTAGCTAAATGTTAGCTGCAATTAAATGTATCAGCAAACCCATTGAGAGAAATCAGGCTGAAGACATAGGGAGAAAAAGGGGTCAGAGTGGTACATTTTCAAGTACAAAGTTGTGAGCATGCCTTCTGAACTGAGCCACAACCTTACTTCGGTGTTCTTTCAACTTTATGTGGTTTTCCAACAGAGGTTTCAAAATGAAGGTCTGCTTGAAAAAGCACCTATGAAGCACTAGTTTACTACAGGGATTGAATGAACATGCAGTCAGCCACAGAGCTGCTGACTTCAGAAACGTTTCCGATTACACATTACTTCATTAGTTCCACACTGACTTAACTACATTCTTCTCTGGTTGACCTTCATCCAAAATTATTACCTAACTACCAATTCTAGAATCAAAAATTGGTCAAGCCCTATTTAGAAAATTTGTTTTTTTACTTTGTATGGTGCTAAGCAGTTATCTGAAGAATTTTACTGCTTGCAATTACACACAGCCTTTATGGAAACTAACATATTCACTAAGGTATCGAATTAAATACTAATGAGTAGAAGCTCACTCGAACTCTAAAGAATTAATTTTACATGGAAAAAAGGGGGTTATAATAAAATCATGCTATGGCAAGCCCTTGCTCAGAGTACCTTTAGAAAAAGAAACTACTACAAATGCGTGACTTGTTCTTTAATTCAAACTGGTCTTCTCCAGCATCAAACATATATCAAACATAGGGTATGCAAAATGAGTTACACAGATGCATTTAAGTTTACAGTAAGTGGCATTACCTGATCAGCTTTGGCACACAGGAAATACTAGGTGTCCTGGAAGTGAATGGTGACGCCACAGAAGCCTCAAGTTCAGACAAAGATATACCACCATGTGCCCTCTTTAGCGCCTGCCAGTTAACATTGAAATAGAGAACATATTAAATCTTTCTTTCAGCTGTAAAATTTAACTGAAGAGTTCTGTACGGAAAATAAAAATATACTTACGCCACAGTCATTTGCTCCATCTCCACACATGCCCACATAGTAACTATAAAAGCCAAACAGATGTCAGCATTCTGGACCATTCCATAATCATAGATCAGTTAGCTTATTTCATTAAATACTTTTATATAATTTGACTTATTCAGGGTTTGCATAATAATGAGTGATTGCTAACACTGAAAGCAATTACTGTTCCCGTTATACATATAAGGAAGTAGACAGAAAAGTAACATGACTTAGCCAGGTCAATCAAACCAATAATGGTTATCAGCCCTCCATCATTCCAAGGTGGTCTAAAGCATCATTGCTTTAGGCAAAGAGACTTCTGTAGTAGTTTGCATAGCTGCAGGGCCTGACACCAACAAACAATATACTGACCATATATGAACAGAAGTCATCCCATTAATACTTCTTCAATACACAGAAGACATTTGATGGATTTGTTTATTAAGCCAACCAACCAGATTTATAAAAAATGTTAGTTAGTTATCATTTATAACTTCATGGTAAGTCTGAAACTTTCACAGCTAGCCAGCAGATGGTACTGTTCTCATTCCTGCTCAGCTAATAGGCTGATTAACCAACTCAAGGAAGTTATACTAGCCCAGTCTTTTTCATTTGTCAAAACAGCTAGCGGCATGCATACTTTTTTCTCCTATCACACCAAACACTGTCAACCCTCCCACCTTCTATTCTTAAGCAAATACTTACTCTACATTTTGTAAAGCTTCCACCAACTGAGTTTTCTGATCAGGTGCCATGCGAGCAAACACAGTGCCGTGTAACACAAGCTGGAAGACAGAAGATTTCTTAATGCTTACAGGGCAAAGTCTGTTCACCATCAAAAGTGCCCATACTCAAGTAAAATGCTCACCTTGGGTACCAGGTCCTGAAAATGCTCCAAAATCACTGCAAATGACTTTCCATTCATTGAGAAATGGTATTTGGTCATCTGGAGATCCTCAAGGCTTTCATGGACCAATTTAACTGGAATATCCTATCAAAAGTAGTTTAATACTCTAGCTGTAGTGTATTTACACAGATACATTGTCATTTCAAGCTAACATCCAGAGGGCCGTTCCTAGAGATTCCCCAGTAGAGGGGGTTTCTAAGAATGTTACTTGAAAGAAAACCCCATACAACAAAAACAATTATTTAGTAGTAAGAAAATGTGGTTCCGTGTTTCAACTACCAGCAGCTAGAGCAGTCTTAACAGATCAAAATATGGGGAAAAAAACCTGTCTCCTGCACAACTAAAATGTCAAATGTCACATCACAGTTGAAAAAACTAGCTCCCCCAGCTGTTTTACTACTCTCTGGTATTTTAAGATCTGAAAGTTAACTAGTACATCAATTTTGATTTGACACTTAACAGCAGATTCGCTACTTAACGGAATAAGATAAAAACAAAGAAACTCAACAGTAAAACTAACTGCTTACATTCTAAGGGCATAATAACACTCATATTACCTCTGAGTTTATGGCTGGTGATGAACTAGTGCATTTTGCGAGGGTATCTGCATAATGCCAGTTGATCCTGGCAGCCTGCCCATCCTTTGGAGGTAGTGCTTCAGCAATAATGACCTTATCCTGAGGTAGAATCATTCCACAGTCTCTGGCCACAGAGATAGCAGTTAACATGTTATCCCCTGTTAAACAATTGCATTTAAAAAGGTTTCAGTTAGAAAAGGATCAATAGCATATACTGATATTCCACATAAAAGAAAGGCTAGCAAAGCCAGTTTTAAACTAGGAGAATGACTACCTAATGTGCCAGTGACAACCTTAGGGCAAACAAAGCCTACAGACAAAATTCAAAGCCTAGCCCATTAAATTCCTCCCCTGTACTAACATCACTAGAAACTTTGTAGGCTTCTTTCAGCCATAAAGATCTCTTACTGACCAGATCTTAGTATATATTGAAAGTCAGGCAGAAAACATGCGGCCATTTAAAATATTGCTTTTTAAACACGGGCACAGAACATGCAAACACCAAGTTGCATTGCTGGACTATCAAAACATTATTCCAAAGCTGCAATATCTGTGATTTAAAAAGCAAACACATATTGCATAGAAAACACTGAGCACAGATACCTAGCCTGCTTATGGGGACATAAGTCACGCTTACAAAAAAAAAATCCAATACAAAGTGAGTTATTATGATATAATTCAAAATGGTAGAGACCCTCAGGAGATCCTCTAGTCCAACCTCCTGCTCAAAGCAGGGTCAGTGATAAGATTAGACCAGGACTTTCACCTAGCTGATTTGGAAGACCTCTAAGGTTTTTCAACCTTCAATTCAGTATGAAGTAACTTGTGCATGCAGCTAGGGAGAGGAAGCTACAAAATAGAATTAATTCCCATACTGGTTTCTGATCTCTGACTTAGCAAAGCAACCTTCACCCAAAAAGAAACATTGCTGTCTGAATATTCTCACAATAGTTTCTAAACTTCCCTCTAGCTATAAATACAATGTAATCCCAGCCTATTGACACTAAAATTTAACTTCATACACTGTAATTAAAAACAAGACCAACAAGAGATGGATTTTTATTTTTTGAGTATTAAAGTTTACATGCCAACCTGTAACCATGACAGTGCGAATGTTGGCTTTATGCAAATCTTCAAGTACAGCAGGGGTTTCTTGCTTTAGCTTGTTTTGCATTATAATTAACCCCATGAAATCCATGTTGCTTTCGATAGCATCTCTGTAGAAAGGGAGGCAAGGAAAAAAAACATTAGAAGAATTACAATTATTAGATGTAGCTTTAAGAGCCTGATTTTCTGTTTATCAAAGTATGTGGAAATGCTGATTTTTAACTATGAAAAGTAAAGAATTTGCTTTATAAAAGTGACATGAGAGATATCATCATTCAAATATACTTTTATCCCTCGTTTTAGTTTAAAATCACATATGCACAGGAGGACTTCCACTACATCTATCTTTAATAGATTATATGTTTAAGTAACAAAGAAATCTGATGAGGCTTCTCTGCCACGTTAATATAATAATTCTTTATGGTGTTTAATTTATTACAGTTACTTTCAAGCTTAAAGATGTTCCTCAGAATTCACATTATTGCAGAAAAACTTCCTTAACTCAAATTTCTATGCATTGTCGAGGGTACAAATAAAGAATGCACAGAACTACGTATTGTCAAGACAGAAGAAAGCTAAAGAAGAGCAGTAATTGATTTAAACAAAAATAAACTTTTCATAATTAATCCAAAGCATGTAGCTTTTAAAGCCTGTTACTTATTAATAAAGTGAAGTCACTCTTACCTATTAATAGTCTGGACTTTGTGCCATGTAAGCTTAGACTCCAATTTTCTGTGAGCAAGAGCAATAACTCGGAAGCCCTGCTTAGTGTATTCTTCCAGGACACACTCAAAGTCAACAGGAACTTTAAAAAGGTCAAGTTTAGAGTTATTAAAATTATCCATATTACAGCTGAACTACAGAAGAAATAAAAATAGTTTGTTCCTTTACCTGTTTCCTGCTTACACAAGCTGGCAATCACTTCAGGGGCACCTTTCATGTAAGCATCCATTCTCTTCTCCCCTAGAACTCTTGCTATTACACACATACGTTGCAAAACTGAAGAAAATGGGAACTGGCGCACAATTCCAATCTCATAACTGGTCTGTGTCATACAGGAAGGAAGGAAGAAAAGGGTTACATCCATATACATTTTGAAAAAAAGAGGTATATGCTTAATTGCCAAAGCATACTTACCGAAAGCTCAAACAATTCCTAAAAAAAGAAAAAATAAATTTACTGTAAAAATTTAAGTATTTTTTCAGCTACAAACTATTTCCACATAAATCAGTAAATGCATCTATACAGCACTCTCAATATAAAGTCACATTGTATTTGTAATGCATTTCATAAAAGCTGAATATGAACGTACTGCATCTGTTTAGTATCCTTTACTTTAACTGAGACATAGTAGAACTTTAGAGCTTGATTTCTTGATTAGAATTTGCAAGACCTTTCATAGTCCAACCTCTGTCTGTTTAGCCTATATAAATGATTGAAGTGCTATGATATTTCAGAATGAGGCCATGATTGTTAAGTATATCCCCAAAAGACTGTGTAATAAGTTTCAAGAATGTTCACATGTGAACTGCTGCACAGTTTCTGAACAAAAAAAGATGCTTCTATCTACTACAGAGTAAGACCCATACAGAGGAACCAACTTGCCATACCATCCTGCTACCCTACTGTGTGATAATCTGAATACACAGTCACATGCTTAAAATTCCCCTGCTGAAGTATTAAAAAATACTTCAAAACGCAGATAGAAGAAAATTTTAAATCTGCCAAGTACATTTTATTTTTAATATTTTATTTTTATTTTTAAAAAATACATCTCTAAGGTACAATGGTGGCAAAAATTCATGCTGTGCAGTGACATTAACAAAAAATTGTTTTTACTGAAACTGCAAGGTAAGCACACCTAAGCATTTCATTAGCACAATAAGAGTTTGGTAATGACACTAGTAATGAAATGAGTACGCTCAAAGAGCATTACAGCACTTCACAACCAGTACGTAAGGGTAGTAATGCTGGCAATGAGCCTGCTCACCTTGAAAGAGGCATATACTGAACCACTACCTTTAACAACGGTTTAAACATGTCTTTTCTGTCTTTGCCATCAAAAAACACGGTTTTGATCCTGTTTGAATTATACCAGCCAGAACCACAGCATACGGTAAAACAAATTTGTTTAACATGAAGGATTACTTTAACTCAAAGAACTGCTTTGAATTTTTATACCATTTCTTGATTTGTTGCTTGCTTGCATTCTGGGAAAAGTTGTTTTGAAGGTCGAACCACTGTCGGCATGATTCGATTATGAAGGGCTGTTTCCTCTTCAGTTGCTTCCTCTAAAATCTGTATTAAAAATAATCAACTAATTTATACATTCATTAACTCTGATTTTCTCATACTGTAATTTTCAGGAAAAAAAAAAAAAGCCTTGGAAGTCAGCCCAAGGTGCAATGATCTTTCAAAACAAGATTTCCTGTGAGAATTAAGTGTCTTAATCTAGCAGTTAACTTAAGATCCACTTAGCTATTTTACGTGTTTATTACATGCATTGAAACCTTGCCACACACATCAGAAAGCAGTAAATTAGCTCTTCAGATTTTTTCAGCACAGAAGACATTTCAGAAATGTTTTCATGTTAAGACTTCCTTTGACACATGAGCATTGTCAAAAACCCACCGTTTTACAGTTACAGCTTGAAACAGCATATAATGGCTTGTCTTGTATATAACAGCGTAGGAAATTTCATATTACTGATCCTAAAAACGTTGCTTCTCTTGAAACAAGCAGAAACTTACCCATCCTATTGCTTCAAACATCTTCAAATCAAGCGGATCCCCAGAAAGTACCCCTTCAATTTTTGTAAGGGAATGACAAGTTGCCATGCAAGCAACAAACTCAGACTTCAGCAAGCTCTCACTGCAAGCACTCTCTTCCGGCAAAAGGAAACTAAAACAATGAAGTTATAATATACTTAGCACTGTAATTATTTATTATGAGCCAATTCAAAAGGTTTGTTTAGATTAACAGAAGAAAATGGACTGCACAAGTCTCTTCACTTGTATTTTCCCACATCACAAAAAACAGATTAAGACTCTGCGCTGGAATCTTCAGAAACAGTCACAACTGTCTCCTTCAAAAACTCTGTGTTAATCCACTGTTTAGTTTGATTCCTCATACAGAGGCTTCTTATCACTTTGTACTTAACTCAGTTAGCTAAGCTAATTCATCTTAGCAGCCCCAAAAGACATCACTCAGGAGGACAGGATTAAGGAAACATGCTATTCTTTAACCACATCATTTCTGCAGTATGAACCTAAGGAGGTCTCCAACTTTAATAAATTAAATTCCACCTCAGCCTCGTAAGAGTTAGAGCTGTCACTACACCTAAACCATATTTTCAGTTCCATTCTTACAGGTCGTTACAGAAACAAAAACATATATGAGCTCACACTGAATTTTCTATTCTATTCTGCTGAAGCCGTTAAAGCACAACTAACTATCGCATTTGGTGTCAGCTCTGAGCTTATCCTTACCAAGCATTTTCCACCCGTTGAATTCCCCAAAGATCCAAGCCATCCTCAGTAAGTGTGCCAGTCTGCAAAACAAACCAAGGGGCACAGCAAGAAGAAAAAGCCTTCAGAAACAAGTTATCTTCAGGTAAAGCAAAAATTAACAGCTAATTAACCAAATTACACCCGAACAATAAATTTTATTTTCACTTAAAAATTAAGATATCAGGACCAGAAATACAATATCTCCCTTGCTTTTTGCCAGTAACTAAGTTCCAACTCTGTTAAATAACTTAAAAAAAAAAAAAACACCAACCCACATTCAAAGCAATCATGCCCCTCCTTGGACACAGGACAAATGAACCAGACTCTTAAAATCCAAAGATGATAGCTGAACATCTCTATATTCAGGGGCTGGGAAAACAGAAAACAGGTACTAAACCCTTAGTACTACTTTCTTACACAGCTAAAACAGCAACTAGAATATATTTACAAGGGAAATAATAAGTTTAGTGTGGCTACTTAAGATTTTAGATAAAAATCTAAGGAAGAAAATAAATTTTATTAAAGAATTAGCTAAAATCAAAGGATTCTGGCTAGTGCCATTACTGTCTTTCACTCATGTTTCTGTTAAGAAATAACAAAATAAGCCAGTTTGGCTTTTCATTGAAATAAATGAAAATAAGAAACAAGTCTGACCTCACACTTCAATTTTCCAGAAGCCTGTGTACTAAATTAAACTCTTAATAGTCCCCAACTCTCACATTTCTGGGGTGTCACTAGTAAGTTAAGACTGAGGAGTCTTGAGGTAAGAAAGCAGCTCTGTATTATAACAAATTTTTAGAGCAGACTAAATTAAGTGAGTTAACAGGTGGTAAACACTGAATACATGGAAGCTAACAGGACAAAAATGATCTAACTTTTATAAAAGTGATGAATTTTCCTGTAGTTGCTAGTCTATACAAATTCTCATTTACAATACAATGCCTCTCCAGGTGACAACACAAAGTTTCAGAATTCACCTGACCTTATCAAAACACACAAGATTCAGCTGGCCACAAATGTTTATCCTTTGTGGGCTGATGCAGAAGATGCCAATTTTTTTCAACCTTCTTTGTGCGTAGACAATGCCAGCAGTCATGGCAGCAGGGAGTGCTGGAGGCACCGTGATCGTGATAATGTCAAGAGACTCAATGATGATAGTATGAGCTGGAACCTGCAATAAAGGTCAAAGTTAATGAACAAGAACTCATTACCTAAAGATTCACTATCCCACTGAAGTGTTACATTACTGTTAGCAAAAGCAAAATCCACACATTGCTTTCCCCAGTACAGCATGTTCTGGATTGCCCAGAAACCTAGCACTATCTTCACCCACCATCAGCAACCATGATAAACCAGTCCTAAATTAGCCACAACCTATAACATCATTTCACTTTTCCCCCTGTAAATATATTACTGAATAATAGTAACTAAATAACACTTTTTTTTGGAGAAAAAAATAACAGTTATCAATTTCTTGGTAAGGACTTTTTTGCTGCAGTATGCTTTAGATGTGCTGTATCCTATTTCTTCCAATTCGCTATCAGTCAGATGGCAATCTTACATATAATAAAGATTAAAATCTAGTAATTGGGTCAGTAGAAATTGAGGTACACTCAAATTTCACTTTAATATATTCAAATTCTGCTTCTCTGCGGAATTTTGTTCTCCGTGAGCTTGTCTTTCTCATTCCATTGATACAAAATAAAGCAACTAAATTTTCACTTAAAATCGAGTTGTTTCTCATCATCTGAAATGCGTTGGAAATCACAATAAACCATTTTCTAAAGTAAGGCAGTTCAGGACCAGAAATGAAAACATACCTTATTTAAGATGCTATTAACAACCGTGTAAAGAAACCCAATGCCTGCTACCACTACCAGAGACAGGAGAAACAAATAGGCATCTCTGTACAGTTTAAAATCAGTTGGCTTTGGATATAGTATGGAACGAACAAGCTGTCCTTTAGCAGTACTAAAACCTAAAAATAAAAAGGATTAAGTTATTAAAAGTATAAACAAGAGCAAAGCTATTAAAATATATTAAAACCTCAATGAAACCCTTAAGCTACTCATTTCATTACAACTGTTTCTCAATATACAGTAACAGATGTTTTGCAATACTGTAATTAAGGTGCTTCAAAAATGTACGTGCACATCATACTAAGTGCTTCTCTCCTACAGCAAGGACGTGCAGCTGAGTCAAACAAACCCCTCTTCTACAGCAGCAGTAAACCCTCAAATGGTTTGGCCTGGAAGAGTTAGTTGTACTGCATTTTGCCCCTCACAGTGCAGAGCTAGTGGATATATTTATTAGTTGTCTAATTAAGCCAGTCCTTGCAAAAAGAAAACGAAGTTATTCATAAAGTCCAACGTTAAGTACTCAAATAGCAAGTCTCTGTAAGCTCCCTTGACAGTCAGAAAGAAAGATTCAGAAGAAAAACCTTGCAGTGCACCAACTCGTCTTTTGTGGAAACCTGCCTCTTGATTGCATTTTGACACCTAAACTAGGAGACTAGGCGTCTCAGCGTCTTACAGTCAGACAACCAACAGATACCCTGAGATCCTCCTTGAACCTTTGCCTCAACATGCAAAAAGGCCAACACCAGTGCCCAATTTTGTATGCCTGAAACATTTTGTATCTGCTTAGACTTCAAAGTCTGTTACTACAACTTCAATATCAATGTCAGGTCTGCTGGCGTCAGTGACTGCTCCTTGACAGCTGCTCAGTCTGCAAACCATCACAGCAAAGGCTAAGCTCTCCCAGAAAAGGCTAAGCCCTCCATGCTGATATGTGGCATACAAGATTCGACCAGAACTAAGCAGCTACTGCATCAGTCTTAAAGAGGATGAGCTCATCACAAGAGGAACAAGGCGTGAAGCCTCCAGGCTTTGAATTTGCTACTGCAGAATACGAATCATGGGCCTGTTCAGAGAAGTTCAGCATGTCAGTATATACTTGAGTATTTAGTCATGAATGCTTTGTAACTTGACACAGCAGTCAAAAAAAGAAAAGTCAGAACTACTTTTGATTTATTATTATGGTTTTGCAGAAGGTTCTGTAGCCACATATGCTAGAACACACCAGGGTAAAACAATAAATGAAAACCTCATGTGGTGTCTTGAGAACACACTGGACATACAGATAGCTTCAGTGAACATTTCTGTTCTCTAAAAAAAAAAAATTACCACCTTTTAATTCTTTACAATTACAACAGGAGCCACAATGACATACACACTAACTATCCTGAGTTTCAGGAGAAAAGAAAATGAATCATTTAGTCCATTGGTATGTTATGTATATTTCAGCTGTAATGTCAAACATTCCATAATAAAGGCTTAACTCTGAAGAGTACTGTGAGTACCGTCCCCGCAGATCAATCTTATATCCTGATTTACAAGATTAAGACTACATGTCTTGCACACAACCATACGGAGTTCTGCTCTCCTAGAATTCTTTTAAGGACTAATTTTTCTGGTATCTTCAGTTTTGTGGCATCCCCCTTCCTCAGATAACAGGATTTTTACTTGTATCTCTCTACGTAAGAATTACTTTAGTTCTTACTATCAGACATCTTAGGAGCAAGAAGCTACAAGTGCTGTGACATCTATCCAGTTCTGTGAAGTAGGAAATTCCCTACTTGCCTAAAAGCTGCCCCTGTAAACCAGACAGGAGAATACAGAGAATTTTATACCCCTCTGATCCTCTCTCTCTGTATATAGTCATATCAGGGAAAATGTACTTGTCCATACGTAAAATCTGAACAAGGTCCACAGAGCTAAATTCATCCTGTTTCCAACATAGGAGCCAACTCTGACCTGGACAGCTCTGGGCAAAGAGCAGACTGCAAAAATTACTTCAGATGTCAGGGCAGTAAGACTCTGTGTTGGAAGCAATTACAATTCTCCTTGTAAGAGTTCCAGACCATGGTTTCAGACTAAAAAAAAAAAAGCATTATTCTTCCCGCAGAGTAGAAGAAATAAGTCTTCAGCAGTTCATTTCTGTTCTTGTTTTAGACCTGCATATACACATCAGGCTGGGCACGTAAAATTTTTTAGAAACAAAAGAAGTTGAGATGGATATTATGAAAGGGGAGATGAGTTCAAGAGAAGGGAAATCTTTTTCTTCTAAAAAAACTAATAAAAGCCTCTAAAGAGACATTAATGAATTGCATTAAAAAAATCAGAACACTGGCTGCTAAAACAGACTAACAGACAGTGAAAACACCAGAGAAAAGCTAATTATGATGAAGTTACTTGTTGAAAAATTTGCTTTAAGTAGTATCCTAGTCAATGTAGTCAAATTTATTCTATTCAATTCTATTGTAGCTTGGATTATAGCTTATTTTGCGGTGTTTTTCTTAGGATATCTTTGTAAAGCAGAATTCCGCAACTACATTAGCCTGTGCAGTTGTTTTTAATAGAACACCTGCATTATCTAAAACCAAACCTTTAACATGTTAGTATGAATAAGCACTTCTGTAGAAAGGGCCATATCAAACACATTTTTTTAAGTAAATGTTATGTGCTTTGGCAAAACTATGGGTAAAGAAACACATTTGACATTGCCAATGACTTCCACTAAAATAAACCATTCCTCATTACCAACCCAACCCGATGGCAGGCCAAACCTTTTCAGAGAGGCACATGTAGTTCAACCAATACGCTGTAAAGACATCTAAAGGACCTGAAAACGTATTCAGATAAGTTTTAAATTGATGCTAACGACCGATCCACTTCCTTGCTTGCCAACTGCTACTCTCCAGGACATTATCTAGTTCTACTATTGTTGTAAGACGTTTATCAAATTATTTGGGGTATACTCATTTATCTGAGCCTAGCAACATTGAACACAATACTCCAAATTATCAGTTGACATAACCTACAAAAGTGAGTAGTACGTTAACAAATGTAACAATCGATACCTGTTCTCACTACTAGAGCTTTGACCAATTCTCCAGTATAAAAACGTGTTTGAATGACGTTAGTTCCACAGAACAAAGTATGCCGTTTATGCACTTCTGGACTGTATATTTCATCTCCCATTGCTTTAGGATATTCTGAAGGATTTGGTAGATTAATCTTTGTGACAGGAACACTTTCACCTGAAATGGAAAAAGAGTCTGTAAGCAAGAATCAGAATGGACATTGTTTTCCTTCAAAACTTCAAGTAGAACAATATAATCTCACTTCATCAGCACAGCAGTAGACTTAGGGAAAAAGTCATCTTCCTTTCAGCACGTTATTAGGTAGTCTCTCAGTTGTTAGCCTCAGCTCACCAGATTCCTTCTCCTGTTTAACTCTATTCGTTATTCACCAATACAGCTTTTGTGCCTCTTACCTCAAATCAGATAGGTGTAAAATACAGTTAATTGGAAAAAAAAACAGGACAAGCTTCCTTCTCCTGCTGCAAGGCATCACCCCATCTTTACTCAGAGAAACTAGAAGCTGAAGAAAATTATTTGCAGCTCCTTTGGTGAGCCAGTACACTCAAACTAGGGCTGCAATCAATTTTTATCAGTTGCTAGCAGCAGCAAGAGGCTCAAGTATATTCAAAGAATTGAACATGATAAAACACACAATCTCTGAACCACAATTTTCTAAACGCTGCCAGTTCAGACAGATTATCCAAGGAGTAACAAAAAGTCCATCCTATTTACTGAAGCTGTCCTTCAAATACATCAGGTCCCTGGTTTCACAGTATGCAGGCACAACTTGAGATAATTTCTGTTTTTAAATACAGGAGAACATTCTACTCACTACCTTCATTCCTGGAAGCAGCTAAAAAGTTTGGGCAAAAATTTTCGGAAGAAAAATACTGCGGAACTCAATCTGCACTGAGAACACCAAGTCAAGAGGCAGGAAGACAAACTATCAAGAAGAAAGCTTTTCAACAAGAAACCATCACTCATTTTTGGAGCTGTGAAGCAGTACCAAGTAGCTGTTGCACACAAGCAGAACACAAGTACATAAGTACTTAGGAGCATATGTAATTGCAAGAACATGCACATTTCAAGCAAAATAAGCATATCCACTTCTGCTAGAGCGTACTGCAAGTTAAGCATGCGCACAGGTATAAACTAACACATTTAGCCACACAAGACTGTATCAAGTTTACTTTACCTGTTAACATACTTTCATTTACAATGCAAGTACCACTGAGAAGTACTGCATCACAGGGCATAATTGTCCCATTAGATGGAATCAACATGATATCTCCAGGCACAAGGTCGGTGGAAAGGATTTCTTCTATTTCTGAGTGTTAAAACAGAAACAAGTTTACCTGAACCATCTACAAAACCTGATAAAGATCCTCACAGCTAAGATCCAGGTGGTGACTCTAGAGCACATGGATATAGTTCATCATAAACAATGAAAGGAATCAAGTTTGTACAAAGGATATTAACGATTAACTAAAGTATAACTTCAGTATTAAGACACAAGTCCAACACAAGGTGCACGTCCTACAAAACAGTATCACACACCGCAACCTAACCATCTTCAACTACTGTGGTATCCAAATGAGCAACAGTCCAGAAATCAATCTGCAGCCCCTGATGGGTAAACTGTAATGGAAACCCAACACGTGTACATGTAAACTAAGAAAGAAACTACAACAACAACTATATATGTGTGGAGCAGTAGATAATGACAAACAGGAATAGGACAAGCATCTAATCTAGAACAAACCTGATACTCGCTAAAAATACCACCTAGAAGGACAATCCTGAACAGGTGATTATCCTATTTAAATTCCACTTTGCAACTTCTCTTTTTCCCATGCAATTTTGCTAAGAAATGCTTGCATTTCTTGCCGATCAAAGAAAGCACAGATGCACACCAACTTTATACTCACACTTAAGGAACAATTTAAATTCAACCTTCCAGACCACCTGTGAATTTACCTTGGTTTCCTCTGCAGACAGAAACCCTGACAATGCTGTGAGCTGCTACCATGTCATGTAACATAACATATTGCTGCAAAGGGGAGAAAACAGTTCATTATTTAAAAACAAAGCTTGTCTTCTGAATGTACATTATATGTCTACACATAGAATTGATGAGATTCTTTACTAACATTCTTTTGTAACAAAATGTTACTCAAAACTTTCTTTTGAAGATAGGAAACTTAAGGGCAAATAAAGTTTGAGTGCATGAACCTGTACAGGTTCCTACTTTTAACAGCATTCCAATGACAAATATACACTGCCATGCAAAACATTACAAAAACATTTGGTCATTAACACACATAAGTAAAAACTGCAGTAGTTTTATGAACTTAGATTACGGTAAGTGTTTTTTTTTTTTGTCTCTGGTCTGAATTCAGAGATTGCAATTTAAATATAACTCGTACTTAACAGTTGAGTCTACAGAGAAAAATGCATCACCACTTTAACAATCCAAATGTTTGCCTGGTGCTCAATTTCATTTGACTTTTTCAAACAGAAGGAAACAATGCAAGATGGAATCACTACTATCAAACCAACTTGGTACACAAACTCGTGCCTGGGTTTTATTTAAGTGAGGTAGTGTTTCTGTTATCTCAGGTCAATCTAGTGATTCAACAGCACGGAAAGTCAGCAGAGGAGGGTCTCAAAGAGAACTGTAAATCCAAAGTCTTTCAGCTCAAAGAGGGAAAACCCATAATAATATTTACCTATATAGCTCTGGCAATTTCACATCAAAATAAACCAATCGGTAAAAAGCTGAAAAGATGTATCTGTTGTCTTTGAACTTACCTTTCTAATGGTGTAGAGTGAGCTAACAATGGATATTACAGACATGATCACAATTGCTAATGCATAGTAGTGATATTCATCAGCGATCCACAATATCACACTGAACAACTGAAAAACGTAAAAAGGGTTGAGAACCTAGAAGAGTGACAGAACATTAAAGTTACACCAAAAGGTCACATGCAGTCTCCATCAGAAGAGTCAGAATAACCCTCCTCCTCCATGGAGGAGATAAATCTTTTAGTTCTTTACACATGATTTTTGTCTGTTTTGCCAAACTTCCCTATTTTTCACTACTTCCTCAACCCCTCAAAAGCACAGTTCCCACTAAAATAATACATAAATACATACTTTAAAGACTGCATTTTCCCCTACACCTCAAAGCAAAATGATGGGAACATCTGATGCACCTTAAGATACAATTTTTAACTTAATTAAGGTTGTTACTATCTCTTTCTTATTAATAAATGTACTGACACCTCAAGTTCTTACCCCATTAGTTCAGGCTGGAAAGTTTCTTTGTTCAAAAGTTTCTAATCACATGGATAACAAGTCAATCATTCAAATCCAAGTGATATAAGGAAAATGGAACAAATCCAACAAAAATATACACGAGAACACATTTGATTTGATGCATATGTTGTAATGTATAATGGGCCCATAATGGAGAACATAATCAGTGATTTTATGATTGAAATTAACAACAAAAAATAAGTAAGATACACAACCGCTCAAAGAATTCTGACACATTTTCTAGTGTCCTCGCTAAGGCACCAGGTTGTGAATTCTGAAGAGCTTACAGCCAAGGCCTTTTAAGTTTGGAGAGCTCAAAAATAAAGGTCCACAATCCTCTTGCTTTACAGTGTTGGGCTCTGGGGGAAGGTTTCTGTTTTATGTTATTATTATTTGAAGACCAGTCCAATAGTCTTTGTACTTAAAGTAACTTTTAACGATACTTTTTAATTTGTTAAAGATCTTACCTCCTTAATCAGAAGCTTAAAAATGGAAGGCACTTTCACAGCAATTTCATTTACTCCATAGAATGCTTTTCTGCATTAAAAAAAGAAAAATACCAAAAGACAGTTAAAACTTTTATTAGAAATCTTATGCACTTCAAAGTAACTCCATTAATATGAGAAAGTATAAAAATATTATTTAACCTGTGGCTCCTTTTATTTATCATATTGTTTCAAAAGGCATTTAACAGAAAACATTTACCCGGTGAGATGTTCCAATATGAAGATAATTATTTTATACTTCAATTGAAACTGTAACTTAATTTTTAGGTTATTTCTAATAAGATTTCCCTGTAAACGGTAAGTCCAATGTTAACAAACATGTCATTCTGAAAGCCAGTATAGGGTTCTCATTAACTTAAGCTCAAACAAGTGCTAAATCTTACCCTGCAGCAAGGCACTGTTTTCACAGTTCTGTATCTTAGTTTTATTCTTAGCAAGAAGAAAGGCAAATTATGAAAGGGGAAGCAAGAAACTAACCTCTGACAGGATCTGACCTGGTTAAATGACATTGACATGAAGAAGCCCTTAAAGGATGTTCTTAAGGAAGAGGCTTTTCTTGTAAGAAAAGACACAAATTGACAGAAAATTGAATGATGAGCAAGCAGATGCTTCCATTTTTCAAACTCTAAGATGGTCTCATTTGAAAAAAAACAGCTAGGATGCAACAGAACCCAAACTATTCCAGTTTGGGGAGAGTATCAATAAATTTGAACACCAATGATTAAGTACATATCTACATTTTCACAATAGATATTCCAGCTTGCTGTTCACATTTGAGAACAAAGAAATGCCTGAACTATGTACCATTAGTTACACTCTAAAGGTTTTTCCTACACTAAGTTCCTCTCTACCTATGCACTTGAGTTGTGCCCCTTGAAAGGTATTTTTTACAGTTAGTCTAAAATAACATGTTAAAAAATTAGTTTTTTTTTTAAGCACAAATAATGAAACAAAAACAATTCTTCCCAAAAATACTGTAACATTACCTGTAATCATGCATTCCCTTTGTCAGTCCTGTGCTGTGTTCATTATGAATTGAAGAACAGAATGCAGATTCATCTAGACCTCTAAGTAAAGGAAAAATTCAATGAGGTATTTTAGAAACCTGATATTTTAAATGAAGTATTCAGTAACTCAGAAGATCTAGGTCTTTGCCAAGAGTTACACTGTATTATAAAAGAACAAAGTCTATAGATTAATGTTTTTCTAGCAATTTTGTGACAACTGCAGATACCAATAAGATGTTAAAAGCAGTCCTCTTGTTGACATGTCTTACTCTGTAGGACAGTCATATCTATTTCAATCAAAATGGAGATACGCTAAAAAAAACAAAGTAAAACACTAGCATAACTAGTACTCAAAGGCCTCTAAAAATAAAAAGTGAGCAAGTTTTATAAAACATATGAAATCAACATGGATTAGTATTTCTTCAAATTATCTTAATTAGTCTCTAAGTCGTAATGGAAGCATTTTAGAAGCAATTATTAATCAATTTATCAAATAAGTTTAGACTGAAGCTATTTTGCAGCCTCTTGCTATCAAAAATTTATCCATGACTAGGTAAAATGCAGCCTACATTTTAAGTACTTTCTTATCACTGGAAGACTCATCTTCACAGGACATTTCTACATGCTGTGAAAGCAAATGCTATGATTTATAAGATCCACAGATAAGCAAGCACACCTGAAACAATTATCTTTACAGCTATGGAATCATTTCAACTACCAAACTCAGTAAATCGGCCATATCATGCCCAATATCCAGGCATTTTCTAGCAGACATACTTTGGATGCACAGGAAAATATCATTACCTTCCAAAAGGCTTTCACAGATCACATGACAAAAACAGGACTATTCAACACAAGTCTTTTTTTATATTTGGTATCTATTAAGTTATCTACCAAAAAAGATGCAGAGTTGTCCCAGTGAAGAAAAAAACTCTTTATTGTACATATATAGTAACAATTATTTCCATTCACTAGAACACAGGAAAACCTTTAAACATCTTCACTATTGCAAAGGCTAGGACCATGTTTCTGCCAACTATTCACAAAAGAACAGAAGGTGAAAATGTTAACATGTTAATCTGGCCACAGGTTTACAAGGTTTCCCTAAAATTTTTCCAAGTACAAGGATTTTAAAATTATGATTTTTAGATGAATAAATATACAATTCTGTTAATAACAGTGCCTTTCCTCCTGTTCTATCCCAAATGATTCAATTTTTCTTTCCCTGCACAAAAAGGAATGTAACAGTGGGTTTAAGAAGAGCCCCTAAAACTAAGTGCTTTATATGCAAATATGCATACCTATGTGTGTAATGTCCATGCAAAGACAGAGCTTCTAGCAGGATGTTATCTGCTTTTTACAGTACTGTTACAGTACTGAATTCTCAGGGCATTAAAAAAAAAATCCCCACGTCCACACGGTTTATTACAAAAAGCACTCATCAACTCACTCAGAGATTCAGTTGACACTAGCTAAAACAAAACAAACATACGAGGTCAAAGTTGCATCCTCTTTGGCTATGTGACCAAGTCTGATTTAGTTTAAGAACAATTACACTTGCATTTCCTGTGTTTTAAACAGTGATCTTAATATTACGTTATTATAAAAAGAGCAATGATATGACACTCAAGCTCTTACAACTGAATTAGTTGCCCAAGAAATCTTAAGTTGCTTCCCTTCTGTATTGTGCAAAGTCTTTAATTATGTGATCAAACTGTTCTGTCTCTGGATACTTGGGTAAGTAACTGCACAGAGTGATTCTATCTCCATGATGCAGTACTAGGCTTGGATCACAAATACAAAGTGTACTGCTTGCCTTACTATAAAACCCTCGGTCTCATATCCTGTCTCTTTACAAATATTAACTTGATTCCCTACCATGTTATTAGGTAGGGACAATTCCTGTTTTTTACATAAACAATTGCATAAACAATGTTTTTACATAAACAATTCCTGGTTTTTACATAAACTGAAGAGCAGATTAAGAAAAAGGACAAATGTTTAAGACTTCTTTTCAGAATATTTACCATCCGTAACTTCAGCTATTATTTCAGAGGTGGTATCTTCACTACATTATCATACCCAATTCACTTTAGAGAAAGTGCAAAAGTGACTTAGTACTCTGCCAGTATCAGGTATGTCTCAGATCCAGCTGTTTCTCCTCTTTACTATCCAATTGCTAAATAACAGTGGCCAGCTCGGCTACAGTACCTGACTAAACAAGTGGTCAGGCTCAGTCGTTGCTAACACATCAAACAAATGAAAGTTTGGCATATCAGCAGGAATGTGATTGAATAAATGCTCACATAACTTCACAAGCATATTTGAGATTTTTCCTGGGCTTATGAATTGGCTGAGTTATCACAAGAACATCAAAAGGCATAGTGAAACAGCCAACAAATGCCAAGTTTCAAGTCACTGCTTTAATGGTAAGGAACAACATTTTTTCTTAACATGTGGAGTCGTATGATTTTTTTCCCATACCAGTTCTTAGCATAAAAGTACAGTTTTGGGGTTTTTTTTTAATCTCATCTGTGGGAAATATTCCCTTTGAACAGTTTAAATTAGCAACGTTATAGGCATGAAAACAGGACCCGGTAATGCAAAATGACAAGTGTCACTACCTGCACCACTGTAATTCATGGGAGGCTTAACATAAAAAAATACATAAAAAGCTATTCATTATTTACACATGAACTGAGACTTTTCCACCCTCCCAGAGGAGTGCTCCATATTGTAACTGCTTGTATTATGATAATTTCTTTAAATTGTTGTCATTGCTGATAAATTTCCATACTATTTGCACAGACGTTTTTTGAAAACATAAGCAACATTTGCCAAGTATGTTTCTTCTCATGGAAATTTTGGCTATTTTTCTTTCCTTCAGTCACTGATCATTATTTTTTTCTATATGTGGTGCTTGGACTTTTCCACATGATGATTCAATGCAGCGAACATTGATTTAAGTTTAAAAGAGGTTATAGTTCAGATCTGAACTACTTATTTTAACAAGCTCTCTTAATCTGCTCTTCAGTCAAAAATGAAGCAGCCTGTTTTCATTTAACTCCTCAGCACTGTGAGAAGGCCTTATCAGTAGCATCAGAAAAAGGAACTTTCTTCTTTAACCGTAAAGATGAAGAGCTGCTGGATAAAAGAAAATACAGCACATCACATTTGGTGAGCACAGCTAGCACTGCCCACTACAAGAGATTTTCTATCAATGAGAGAAAAGACCTGGTTTTGTTACTGAAGTGTAACAAAAGAGGGAACAAATTCAGCTCAAGGTGACTAAAATGTAGCAGCACAAACCTACAGAAACCTGAGCAACAAGGTATTTGGTTAATTTCCCTCTCCCTAGATGCTCCTTTTGGGTCTAGTTCAGCAGCAATGCAAAAAAATGTTATTCCACCAGAAGGAAGGTTTTTAAGAGTTTACAGAAGGGGAGCTACTGTCTATAAACAGGTGCTCTGATTCTCAAATAACACTCCAAGAACAAGCAAAAAGCCTGCAGAGGCACGCAGCCTGTCATCCCATATGAATCATGCTCAAAAAAGGTAAATTAAACAAATACCTTCTTTCCAAAGTCACACACAAGTTAAAAATCACCCTGCTTTCACTATGGTTCAAACAAAGGCTCAATGAGCTAAAACAGCTGGTCAGAATACGGTACCAGTTTTCACCATATTCTTAGGTATTCTATTGTATTTTTAAAAAAATGTAGTCTGAAGCACAACACAAAAGAAAAAAGTATTCTTACCGTACAACATCAAAACTTTGAATTGTATAATTCCAGAAATACTTCACGCTGTGATGTGTGAAATAACGAATCTGCAAGGGCAACAGACAGATATTAAACTAGCACCACTTGACACCTCTCTCCTGACGACTTTATTCTGAACAGCAATAGAATGTTAATTTAGAAAAACACCACTAAAAAAGGAATAATTTTCTTTCAAAATAGTATTTCAAGTATTCCACAATTTCCAGTAGCAAGTTATTGAGGAAAAGATCTATGCTCCACCCAAAGAATAAGTTAGCCTTTTAGACAAAAGTAGCAGCTCACATGTACTGTATTGTGAGTGTTTACTCTAGATACTACTTGAGATACTTTGAAAATTAGCAAGCGTAGTATTGCAAGTTTACTTACAGGCAAATATTTTTTCAAATCATTTTTGTTCTCTTCTGCAGCAGATTCACAGAAATGAACAGCATGGCCATTTGAAACCTTGTGTACAATAGGGTTAGGATTCTGTAGAGGATTGGCTCCCAAAGAAGGCATAATGCGAACCTTTGCACAAAACCATATCTTGAATTCATCCTTAAGAAGAGGGGAAAAAAACCCGAGTTGGTTGAAACACCATTTAAACAGCATTTTACTACAACAGCTGTAACAAAATGTGTCAACAACAGGTGACAGATTAGCAGAGCCCATACATAACACTACAGTAGATATCCCCAAGTTAATATCAGCTACCTTAAGAATTCATTTTCCTTCCACAATTCTAAAAGCGTATTTCTAGCACTGAAAGATTTTATTTTTTTTTTAAGCAATGAATCTTGGTACTTGAATTTTGACATCTTCAGGCCTTCAAAATTTAATACGGTTTTCCTGTAGAAGGAGGAACTGTGGGATTCTTATGCATTCAGCTGCACCCACCCTGCAACTTCAAATAATTGAGGACTTAACACAAGATCATAACTACAGACTGTACACAGTGATTGTGGAGGAAGAAAATCACTTGAAATCAAACCACACTTGGGTCCACTGTTACATCTTAATTCAACAAATGTATCTTTCCTGAACAAGGGAGGGAAAACCTGAAAACCATGTTATCAGGTTATATGAACAAGGTATCTGTTCAGTAACTTTTGATGGCAACAGCATTCACGTATTTAATTCTTAAAATCCAAAAGTGAAGACTTTCTTTTTGCTACGTCCTCTGCAAACAGCTGTCAGTCTTCCCATACAGGCAGCACAGCTACATACAATACCAAGGAGCACAGTTCTGCACTGCTGTAAAACAAATTATTTTGTTTACACTGTAGGCAACAATTTGTGTATTTCAGCAAGCGACAAGACAGATGTGAAACAACTGCAAACTGGGAGAAGCACACCCTCCTATAGACTTACAGTTGTTCTCAGCAGAACCACTTCACAGTCTTTAAGCGTAGTCCTTTTGCATGTTGCTTTCACACGCCACTGAGGCATCCAGTAGAGGAGGAGGAGAAGAAAGCCACCAGAACAGATCACTCCTATAGTAACTAGCACCAACTTCCATCGACACAGATCATAACCATAGATCTCCTGCTTGGAAACAGAGAAACAAATAACAAACAATGACCCTCTTTAATTGCTTTGGCTTGGGAAGCCAACATTAATTTTTCTTAAAGTGCGGTATTTAAAGCGAATCAAATTTCAAAGCCATTTTCTCCTTTTTCTTTTCTGGGGGGAGGAAAGACTTGAAAAACTTAATACATGACAGGGAGGCAACAAAAAGGAGGACTGTTTTGCTCAGTCAGAAATAGAAACATCAGTAAAAGCCTCAGAAAGGTAGAGCGTATGCATTGTTTACAACATTTCATTACAGGACCCGTCTCCTCTCTGCACTGTTCCCTAAGGACTTAGGTTGCAGCTCAACCTGCCTTAACTCTCAGTGAATAACCAAATTTTTGACCACAACCATGACCAAGTACGGGCCAACTAAGCAGTTAAGAGTAAAAGCATATTTGGTTTTGCCAAACGTTGATTTTACCACATTAGCATTTGATTAGCTAGCATACACAGCGTCAAATGCTAGCATAGCATTAGTTTTTGTTGCTAGCAGAATTTTATACTTTCTAAACATGCATGTAAATATATTTGCCAACGACTACTTTTTAGTAGAGAAGCTGGCTTATTTTTCCTGCTGTTTAACAAGAAATGCTACTGTGAAACATTAGAAACTGTAAGCTGCACTGTCAGAGGTTCTGTAACTTGCACCAGCGGGAAAAATCCTCTTCTCCCATTAAAAAACCCACAAAGTACTAAGTGTGCCTTAGTCAAAGGCAAGTACTAACTTAACCTGATGACAGCCAGGAACAGAAAATAATTCAGTGACTTACTAGATGCTGTGTTACATTCTTGAGTTTCACATTACATCATTAGATTATATTTCCTGCTGCAAAAGGGCAATGAAGTTTCCCATTGAGTCCCACCTACATTGTTCATATTGACACCAAATTTTTGCAAATTTTTTTTGTACTTTTCATTAAACAGTATTAGAAATTGTTTAAACTCCTTTCCTAAGAAAAGGCTTTTCAACAAGTCCATTTTGCAGCCTTCTTGGCTGACAAAAAGCAGACACAAACCCCATCCTCTGCTGGCACCAAAGCACTGGAGTCAGTATTGACTCCTTACCAATAAAAACAGGTGTGTGAAACATAGTGGGAGAAGTTAATGCTTCTTTGGGGGCAAAAGAAAATTATTTCTTCCAAAAAGCATTTATTTTAGTGATCATTTTTTGTTGGAAGGGTATTTGCCTGCTCTCCTTATTAGACCTGCTCTAGTGAAGAGCAGCTTTTCTTAGAAGCATGCAGAAAGAAGCATTAAGAGCTTCAATTCACAGGAATCTACCATTTTTTAAAACAAAAACCCCTACATACCCCAAATATTTTCTGCTGTCTCTAGAATGGGCTAGAAATTTAAAGATCAGCTGCCACTATTTGCCTGTCAAAGCTAATTATGTCTTCCAGGACAACAAGAGATATCGTTGCTCTAGTAGGAAGCAAAGTTTACATGTTACCAAAATACCCATAAAACTGCTCACCATGCTTTCAGGAGTGGGTCTTATCTGCATAAATATGAATATGCAAGAGTATGCAGAGTACAGTCAGAGTACAGAGCATTAACCTGCTTTAAATTACAACAAAAAAGCTCCAAGACTCAGGGTGGGAGAACAAAACCAAACACTTTGCTTCCATTTACGTTAAAAAAAAAATATTTAAATACCAAAATCTTTTATCTATTGGACTGCTGACCTCAATGTAGCCAACCCAGAACCTTTGCAAAGGCTTTCAACAAAAGCATCCCCTATCCCAAGACTAGACTTCTTTAGACCAAAAAAGACTATCAAGGATAACCTTATAAAATTGCTAAACTCATTTAAAGTGAGACAGTCCCCTTCTTGATGAAATATGCCCCATATAGACAGAAAACCATGAAAGTGTGTTTCTTTCCCTGTATAAATATAAGTGAACAGACTGCATTACCATCTCATCCTCCTCTGCTTTATTGACAAATTTCTTTTCTTCTTTCTCCATGTTTAGTACGATATGGAACTTCTCAACTTGAGATATGGAAGACCTTTAACAAAAAAATAATTAAAAATTGAAACAACATTACTTATCTTATATCTAAGTATTAGGTTGTTTTGAGTTATTTTCTGCAAGTGTACACACATAAAATACACTCACAACATATAAACATAGATCTTAAATTTGCACTGTTACTACTGGAAACTAGTAATGACCCAAGGAGCTCTAGTAAAGCTTTTAAGATTGAACACTGGACAAATACAAGTGAAATATTGCAGAAACAACAGGCTTTGAAGGAAGTAAAGTAATTTACACCAATTCAACTGGGTTACATTCTACATGCAGCAAGCAGGTTTTGGTACACTCTACAAACTTCACTATGGAAATGTAAATTAAACCTGTAAAAAAAAAAAGCTTAAAAGTAGGTCAAGATTACACATTTCGATCATTCTATACTGTAATAGCTCCAATCAGATGCTTTCAGAAGCCAGGCTATTCTCCACAAGGAACGGCATTGTACCCCCGAGATGTGCATTTCTCATCTGAGAAGAAAAGTAAGTATGTGCTAAAAAAAGTTTAGTCCCCAGTTTAGTATTTCAAAATCAAGACATGCTTAATGGTCAGTTAGTCTTTTCCCTTCTTGCTAATTCTTTTACTATTCAATTTGTATCAATGGGTTTATTTCGTATTGCAAATCTTGAATGGTGCTTTGAGAATCGATTATTATCACAAATTTCATGAATAGCGAAAGGCATGAAGAAATATGAAGCTGTCTGAGATGAACATATTGCACACAGATCCCTATTCCAATAGGGAAGAACTACAAACAAAATGCTACAATGTACTATGAGGCTCATCAGAAGTTTCAACATCACATAAACAAAGAAAACCAAAGATACCAAGTCAAAAAGCTAAATTTTTGAAATTAAAACTGCATTCAACCTTCAGTTGGCCATCCCTGTAAATGTTAATTGTATACTATTTGTAAGTAATGCACCCATATCATATTTCCACAGGACCACCTATCATAGTTAAAACCACTGAATAGCCAGTGCTCACCTGCCAAGGCATGGATTAACTATCATTTGCTGCACTGATATTGCACAGCCTTTGTTTTTATTTACTGCACATATAAAAATCTCTCTGAAGACAGAACGTACTACCACAGCCTATAAGCAGTCCTCAAGTATTAAGGATTCACTGTCATAGCACAAGTAGTTATTGCAATTGCCATTTTTCAGACAAAATGCTGTTTCAAAAAAAAAAAAATCAAGGTGAAAGCCATCCACTTAACTTCATCTCAGCTGTCCATTGAAGACTAGGATGCCACTATTCAAAATACTTAGTATTAGGTAGCATTATGATAAAAGCACAATCATTACCAAGTTCTTTGCTGTCATTAACTCCTCATTTTCACAAATCAAATCACCAGACTTCGAGTCAGACCCTCTCAAAGCCAGCCCCTGGATCCATGCACTTACATTCAGCAGCAATGCCAACTTCAAAAGGTCCTTCCTCCCAACTCCTGCAATTTATCAACATCATTGCATCCTCATGTGTTTTCTGCAAGCAAGCACTTCCTTTCCAGTTAAGCCAATAAATGAAACAGGAACACAACAGAAAAGGTTTCTGTTGCTGTCCAAATCTGGATCTCCTCAGAGATCTACTCCCACTGCTGAATAAGGTCTTAGTGGAAGAAACACACACTCGAAGCAAAGAACTACATCAAAACACTGGGCTCAGTCACAGGTGAAAAACAACTCCACACTTCATAAATTGAGTGCTTGATACAGTTTGTACTTTGTTCTGTATGGAAGGAAGCTAATTTGATAACAACTGTCGTCTTTGATAGAAACACCAGCTCACACTCCTTGAAAATTTTCTATTACTATCCCAAGACTGAACTATGAATACCTTTCTTACTGCAGATTAATTTGGAAATTAAGCCAAAAGATGTGCACCACTGATACTTGCTTATGTGTGACACAAGTCATGCAAGTTCTAAAACACATTTTTGTTTAAATTGCCACTTTTCTTAACTAAACAGCTTTTTATCCTGGGAAAAAATACGTACATGAAACCAGTTAAAATCTGTCCTAAACCCACACCGGACTGCTAAGAAATCTCCTGAGAACAGTATTTGAATTAATAACAAACAAGTTTATGTACACCGTACAAATCCAGTTTTCAATCAAGAAGCCATGCAGCCAGAAAGTTTTGTGTATTTACAGAATTATACTTCTAACAGAGTTCACAGCTCTATGATAGAATTATTAATTTATCATACTTGAACTAGTCTCCTCTTAAAACAAACATGCGTTTCCCCGCTATAGTGTACTGCAAGATCAAAACCAATGCCTGAAGGCAAAACTCCAACCTTGATGAACATATCTAGCAACAGCCGTACTTGATACAGGAAAGAACTAGGTGGCAAAATAAATGCAAAGAGTTTCAAGATCAACAAATCTCAAGCGAGATTTCCATATGGCCAACATGTCGGAACAGGCACCTTATGGGACACCGCGGCAGCATGAGAGAGTAGTGCAACTGTGGTAATTTAGGGCAGTTCCACAGCTGCGAAGAAGCATCAAGTCTTCGGTCTGAAGAAGCATGAAGGGAAATCTCAGCACTGAGAGCACCAGTGATAATTCCTGTGATTCAATGAGTTCTTTGAACAGCTGTGTAGAATCACACAGGGAATACACGAGGAGCATTAGGAAGCTATTTTTGACTCATGTCATTAGCTCCATCTGCATTATTTTACACAGACTCATTTACTGAGCAACCTTCAACTAACACACACATTCTCATTATTTCACATACTGTCATTTTCCGTATTAAACTCAAATTCCAGTCTCTAAACTTAGAAAACATCAGAGATCTTTTCTTAGTTGATGGGTTATGAAAATCATTACTATTCAGCAATGGAGAACAGCACCTTATCTTATCCCTTTTGGCACATCATCAGCCCAAGCTCATCATCAAGAGTTCAAATCCATAACTGCTTTGGGTTTGTTTTTCACTACTCTGCTGAAAGTTGGGGTTTGAACACCACCACCATGAGCTCCACATGGTTGCCCTCCTTGGGGATGACTGCTGGGGCAGACTGAAGAAATAAGTAGCAGCATCTCACAAATACTGAAGAGACTTCAGTAATGTGCATTTGATCTTTACTGCCTTGTTTCCATAACACAGTGGGAAATTAAACATTTCAATACCTTAAATATTTAATTAAATATTAAAATATAAGCCTTGGACTTTTCAGACTACAAGGGAATATGACATTTTACCAGTACTCAAAGTGAGGTTGAAATCCACTCACAAGAAGTAATGTGGACTCAGGAATATTCAAATGTAAGGTGCCTCTGATGCAAGGACTGCCACTCAGCCTCTCGCCGGCACAAGTTCCCTGGAGTGAACAGCTAGAGAAGTCCTTTCCCCTTTAACAAACTGCAAATAGCAAACAAAAAGCACTCTTTATTCCATTTAAAGAAAGGGGACAAAAACAATGGAAATAGTGAAAGTTACTATCGCTCTACTTACATAATTTTTACTCATTGAGCTACTACTGTATAGTTAAGCATATTATAGGATCAGGAAAGTAGGAAATATCAAAAAGGTCTGTAAAAGAAATGCTGAGACTAAGAGAATGAAATCACTTGCAACATTTTAGAACATAGGTATAAATTTAAATGGTATAGCATTCAGCTGAACAGTGTCTGAACTGTAAGTACTTCTAAGAACATACCTTTGAATCACAAGCTTAAACAGGAAATCTGCAACTTTGTAAAAAAAAAGTATATAAAAATTAAGTCAAACTGCATATACTATTTGCCTCTGTCCTGAAGAGTATGTAACTATGAGCAGGACAGCACTTGCAGTTTCAGATTAAAGTTGATATTATCTTGGAGCTAAAGCAGATCACAAATTGGATCACTGGAGAAATTACAGCAGTGCACAGACCCTAAAGCTATATGCATCCCCCCCAGTGAAAAAAATGTTGCACCTTTTCTGAATTACTACAGCAATATCCATTTGTTGATCTATCCTGACTAAACAACCAAGCAGTTCTACCAAAATATTTATAGGCAATAAACATTTGTAGCAACATTATAAAAGGTGCAAGTGAAATCATGGCATATTTATTAAGGAAAATGTAAAAGAACTACAGCAAGTCTCAATCAGTAAGCCTGAAGAGTTCTGCAAGCCACACTTTTGAAGGACTACTTGTTTGTCTGAAGTCAGTTTTCTAATAGTTGGCATAATTAACAAACTACTTCAATGCAAACCTTACCCTTCAAGTTTGATTTAGGGTAAAAAAAATTTAGGACTTTTGAGATCTCCTGCAGTCACTGGGTAATTTAAATACCAAGTTTCTCGGGTGAAAATATAACTTTGACAACTCAAGTCTTCAGTAAAATCCATGCATGGATATGCATAAAAAAATTCTCAAGTTGTTACATATGCTTATGCTCTGTCATCATTTCTCTGCTTGAAATACAAGCTTGTAAGTTTATTTACGTGTGTATCTTAAACATTCCCTAGTTTATTCTTTTCAGATATTTCTAAAAATCCCAAGATAACTAAAAGAGTTTCTCTTACCAAGCAGCAGTCCAGCAGCTGTCCTCTGCACTTGCTTTTGTTATCATGAGTTAGCGGGGCAGTTCTTAATAACTGAGACCCTATCTACAAGGGAAGTCCTGACAAATGAACTATTTTGTCTAAAATCTAAAAAAAAGTCTCCAAGGGCTTTTCAAACTGTTATCAAGAGATTAACATATCAAAGAAAATTTGGCACTGCTCGGAATGCCTTTTTTTTTTTTTTTTT
>VUYV01000398.1:426309-443408 GCA_008711295.1 Anarhynchus alexandrinus
TTTTTTTTTTTTTTTTCCTTCTTCCCTCCAGTGTGGCGGAACAATGCGGGCCTGTGCCGGGCTGGCCGGAGGTGGCTGCGCTTCCAGGCATCGCCCGCTGCTCCAGCTCCTTCTGTTCCAACCACAAACGCCTCTCCGGGAGCCTGCGGACAGTTTCAGGTCTGTGCACCAGTCCTGATGCTATCAGTCCAGCTAAAAAACATGGCTCTCCTGGGTATCTTTAAGAGTATAAATGGCATTGTGGTATCTTTAAGGGCTACTGAAAGATTAGAAATCCTTTTCCAGAACTTATTTACAACAAATATATCCTCCATTAAGAGACACTTTACAGCTCTGGAGTTGAAAATTAAGTTTCTAAGTCGCTTGCTGTCATTACAAATCTTTCAGATTTCTGAATTAAAAAATATCTTGACCAGTCATTCTGAACTGCAGATAGTACCCGCTGCATAGCAGATACCATCTTCAACTATATCCTGACTAGCTATCAAAACACGGAAAAACCCTGCCTTGTTTTGAAACTAGAAAGCCAAACATTATTTCGGTCACTCAGAAATTAAACATTTCTGCACTTTAGAGCCATACTTCCAACCCTTTATTACAAGAAGGAATCAAACTCGCACGGTAATAGGCCTTAAAAAGGCAATGTTTACCACCGGGGGTTGTTCTTGTTCCAGGACCACGCGATTCCCACACACCGAGAGCAGTTACCAAACACTCCATTATAATTATTTTTTTTTTCCCCACACATTATGGTAAAGATTTTCGGTATTCATGCAATGGACCTACAGGAGGTAAGCAATTGCTTTACATATACAAAACACCAACTCATGCTCAATGTCTGCCATACTGGCATTTATGAAATTAAAAATTGAAGAAGTACACAAACTAGGTGAGCACTAACAGGCTAGGAAGAGGTACGAACGTTATCTTCTGAGAATATATTCCATTTCAAAATATATCTGATTTCTTAGGAAAGATGAAAACACAGCCTGGGCTACAGTTGACCATTAGTAGAAGATAGCAGTTAATTTTACAAAGCAACTGACAGAGGAAGGTGTATTCTTTTGCCCTGCCATAACAGCCAACTTTCCACATCTCTCTAACAAGGGTTTTGTATCAGGTGCTGCACAGGGGCACGTGCAACATCCAAGGAGATGGTACTTTGGAATACAGTTCTACACTCGTACCTCAAGCCAAATGCCAAAAGTTGCTCTGAATAGTAAGTGTATTTCAAAATTTGAATGTTATAATATGCCCATATGCATACAGAACAAAGTACCTCTTATCTAACTACTAGCAGTAAGAAACAATGAAAATGCTTCTTCAAAATTATTCCAGAAAGATTAAGAACTTTTTTCCACTGGACCACAGAAACATTTCTCAGCAGGGGAAAAAAAAAAAATAAAAAATTTAAAAATCTGTTCTTGACCCAAGATCTCCTTTACCATCCTGCTAATGAGACCTCCTGGTCTACACAACACTTGGCAGCACTGACCATGCAAAGTTGTATTCAATACATCACTTTCAATGTGTGCATAGTATTTAACCTGATGTCAGAATTGCCAGCAGCCAAGGAAAGAAGTGCTAGGTAGAACTTAAGCAACCATGCTCTAGAAAAAGCACACTTTTAAATGGAGCTACAAAAACAGAAGGAAAAGTCTTATCAGCTATTACTACTTGAGCTTGCAGCTCCTGCCCATGCCAACTGCCAATGAGTTCCTCATACAATACTTGAAGAGCTGAATCTAAAACATTGACTTCAGTTAAAACGTGCTGTACCAATAAATGAATGGACAAGGACATAAGGCTAAGCAGATGCAAGGATCAGAAAAAAATAAAGATTAAAAAAATTTAGGAACACATTCTTCTCCAACCATATCACCATCCTGAACACATTAAAAATCAATAACCAAAAAAAAGCAAACTTGAACAAAACATTTCAAGCGCTGAAACAAAAGCTTCCGTCCACAGCGTCTTGGACATAAGTCCTAAATTTACTTTTCGGTCCTTCTCCTTTATGTAAGAGATACTATTTCAGCATCTATAAAAATAATGTACTATTTCCTAAAATTTCTCCACTGACTGCTTTTGAAGCAGAGTGGCAGAACCTGCAGCCAGTCAAAAAGAAAAAAGGACCATTTTTAAATAGACTAGCAATTAAAAAAGCTAGGAGTCTAATTGAAAGGTTGTAAGAATGTCCTACTAAAATCCACATTATGACATCTTGTCTCCAAACAGTCTGTTATCAGGATTCATCATCCCTCACTCAATAGTCTCGGTACCTCCTCAAAAGAAATGGTTTCCAAAGTTCCTTTTTATGGATTCTCAGAGTCTTCAAGAAGCTTCTGTACACAGCTGTGCTTGCACTTGGCATTTTGTTTCTCTGATGTGGACCACTGCTGCAGTGACAACTTCCACTTAATATCTAGGACCAGGGCCATCATTTGTGGCAGATGGGATTACACTACACCCTGGACCCGGAGGGATCCATACATCTGAGCTGCTGCAGAATGCTAGAGACCAGGCTGGCAAGCCTGACACCATGTGCAAGAGCGGGTCTTTGCCTGCCCCCAAAACATAAAAGCCACGTCACTCAAAGACCACTTCAAAACTGAAACAGATCACTTTGTACCCAATACACAACTTAGCCAAATGTCTGGGGATATCATATTTTTCTGACGATAAAAAACAAAGGTTAACACATTTTACTTCAACATACACTATGATGAGCTTACCCATGTAATTTAATTTTGTAAAGCTTTCAGTATTAAACATACTGATATTTTTTCAAGTTTGTAGTCCACATTACAAACGCAAAAGGTACCTCTCCTTGAGAGACACCTGCAATCTGAGAAACACACCTTACATGAATGGAAGCCGATGCAATTTACAGTTCTCCAGCAGCTTGCAGCTGAACCCTTAAATACAAAGTTATCCACGTAATGTACAATAAATGTTTGGGTAAGACATACAAGCTAAAAGAACTATGGAAGATCAAAAATCCTCCAGCTATATTTTGAAAGGAGTTAAGGTTATAATTTGTACTACAAACAAAGCTTAACACTTTAGTCAACTAACCAAGCTCTAACAATAAGAATGACATAATAGTTTAATGAATACATGGAAATTTTACAAGTACACGAGCTATATTTTAACAAAGCCCTCCACTCAATACCTATTTTATCACTTCCCATCTTAGACTTTCTGTTATAATACAAGCTTTTGTTTCTGTGTTTAGGCTTAAGGAAGACCATTGTATCCAACAATCACCAAACCGAAATTGTATTTACATTTGTAGAGTGTATTCTTTGTAAAGTATACTTTTTGCAGACTGTAACAGCAATTGCAATGTTTACAGTAGAATACACGCTACATTAAGGAAAGATAATTCTGCATCTAACAATAAATTCAGTATTGTAATTCATCACGATAACAAAGTACTATAGCCAATACTATACTCAAAACTTACTTTCTAACTGGTCTTCAGATAGTTACTTTCAGTCCACTTAAAAATTTGTTAATTATGTAATAGCACATTCACAAGTTGAAGACATGTTAGAGGAGAATTTAGGAAAGCAGTTGGTCATATCAAGGACAATTACTCAAGCACTTCACCACCTAACCTTCCCGGCACCTCATTTATGTTACTTCAAGCAGCAGCTATTTACATTAATGAAAGTTTTCAACTGATGAAAATCAAGCACCAAGTCAAAATTGCCCAAAGCTTGTTCCCACTCTCAGGCACACAGAAATACAGTCTTTCCATGTTTCCTTTTTAGATTTCTGGATCTCCTACCTAGCTGCCACGAGTGAAAGAAGACCTGTCCCACAGTAACGGAATCCAATAAAGCATACATTTATTTTAGATGCTTATTGTTTCTTTCCTCTCTTGGAAGGAAGAGTATACCAGACATTTGGGTTAGAATTCACAGACTTTGACAACACGGACAATGAAATGTTTTAGTTGTTCTTGGAAGAGAAAGTTAAACTGTTTCAAATACCTCGGGTAAGGCATGGTGCCATTACACCCAGCATGAGTTTTCAATAGCTGAGCACCGAAGCCATTTCCAAAAAGACGTTCCTTTCTCGTATGGGGCAGGAACTATAATCCTTCTGTTTGATTAAATAACCAAGACTATTATGGTTAGATAATGGAGATGGCAAAGATGCCCCATCCCAGCACCAAGAGAACCACAAGTACACTAGCAGAGAATTGGAAGTCTGAAGACCCATATCCAGCAACAATGGGTCCTTTCAAGGAAGCATTTCCCCTCAGGGGCTGTGCCAAGAGCCCAACCTTTCCTGTGTGGCTGCCGCCTTATTGTGTGATGTAGAGTATCTGCTTCCTGGGATATATTTGCTTTTGTAGTATGGATGCTCAGTAAAAGGAGGCTATGACTTTTTTTCCTCTTCCTCTAAATTCTTGGAAAATATTTTTGAGGTTAACATAAGAACATTTGAATCAAACTTCTGTTTGCCTATAAGGAGACCATCAAGCACAACCAGACTAATCATAAGAGATGAACTTTAGAGGAAAGTTTAGACATTTAATTTTCATGTCCTCAAAAGCACATATAGTTGGCATACAGCTATGACTACAACATAGTTCGAGAACCAGATATTCATCATCAGCAAGCAATCTGCTTTAGCGTCTTTCTTTTCTTTCCCATTGTAAGTATGACTTAGTACCTTTCGTTGCTTTCAGCCAAGCATTCTGAGACAAAGCAGCAGTATTTCTTCATGCTTTCCTGAAGTTGTGATGACTTAAAGATTCTTAAAGTTCAACTATGTGACTGCTAAATGCACGCACATAACAGATTAACAGAAATAACACCAAACTGCACTCACTTCTAAACATTTATTCTGTTAGAAGGTCTATACATACAAATAGGTTAAGCTTCAGCACTTAAATCTGGGTTTTCTAATGTTTACTGAATGACAGAAATGGCTAAAATTCTAAATATCATATAACACTAAAAATTAAAGTTAAAAGGTCATATCATAGAATTTAATACATCTTCAGCTGTCAAGCAGGACAATTTATTTGCCTTGATCAAATTCTAATAACTGAAATAAGTAACAGAAAAGTCTGCAAACAAGTTCCATTCAGAGATCACACTGCTGTAGAAGACGATTTTCTTATGCACAGGAATTTATACAACCTGACAGCTTAGCTCCTGAGAATGATTCATTTACTCTCACAACTACCATATGAGGTAAGATGAGAAAACAGAGGGGAGAAAAGTTCAACTTTCCATGTCCATGAACAGAAGTTTGACAAAGATAATAAGAACAGACGTTCAGGACTGTAACATTTAACTCAATGCCTCCATGCCTGTAATGTAAACTTGAGCCCACATCCATCTAGCTACCATGTCCCAATCATTCAGAACAGTCCTACAAACCAACAAGAGCTTTAGCAATTTAGTAAACAGTTGTCCCTCAAAGAAGGACTTCTACAATCCGTGAAATTCAATGAACTCACAGCAGCCTACTACAATACATTTCATCATTGCCTTAAATAGCTCAGTCTAAATGATACTTTGCAGCACTTGTGTACCTCTTGGGAATGATTTCCACAGCATCAGCAGTGGGAGACATCTTCTGTAGAATGGAAACAGACTCTGCAAAAATCTGACACGTGATTTCCATTCAACTGCTCTAATCTTCTCAGCACTGATGACAGTCAAGTAAAGGTCTTCAGACTCGCTTCTTCCACTAAGCATTAGCTTTTGGCTATCACTCCATTTATACTTAACGTTTATCCTGCAAACTTACCTAAAAGGAGAAATTCTCCTTCAGCATATCATGTCTAGAACAGTATTTACGACCACATCGGAGCTACCATTTTTAGAAATTTTTTCTTTCCTAGCCTTTTCTTTCCTACTGTGACTGTATCCATCTTCTCTGCTGTAAGGAGGAAAGTTAGTTTTCTTAAAACCAAGACTGAAATGTTCTAAGTACGTACATTAAACGTATCAAGGAGCACTCTTTCTTAAGGTGTTGACCTCACTAACTGAAATATCACCACTGTCTAGCCAAATATTCAGAAGTAGCCTCTTCTCAGATACCTTTGGTTGAGATGCTCTGCTCAGATTTCCCCATCAGACTTATTTTTTTCTTAAATGTTAGGTGAAAGCTTTAAATGCATTAAGTAGCTTTTACTCTATACCCTTTGAATGAAAGTAACCAAAGAACAGAAAGGCTGGCTGAAGGCTAACAGAGCTACAGAATAACAGTTTTATTATTATATAAATAATAAAAGGTCAGATCAAATGTGCTCTTAGCTCAGCATCCTGAAGAGCAGCAGTCAAGGAGACATCATGGGTAGAGTCGTATACTTCCCAGCAGACTCTCTCCAACCCCAGTGTCTTGCAGTTCCAGAGCTTCCTGAGCCAAGTATCTTATCACCTTATTTAATACTAAGTGGATTTTTCTTTTTTTTTTTTTTAATTATTTTGGAGCACACTTTAAGCTTGCCAGCATCGTGCAAAGAATTCCTGAGTTCACAGGGAACGATTTTTTTTCCCCTTATTTTGACCCTCCATCTACTAGTTTCAGCCAAAGCCTCCTAATTCTTGTATTAAGGGGCACTGAAGTCATGCCATATTTACTCCCTCCCTGCCACCTGTGATTCTTTTATAAACTGTCTTGTCCCCCACCCTTCAGTCCTCTCCTCTCCGTGCAGAAACAACTAACAGCTTCCCTTAGTGAGATCATTCCATACTTCTGATCATCCTTGTCAGCACTTTTCACAGCTCTGCTACGTATCTTTCTTACAATGTCTTATCCCCCATAAGAATTTGCACATGGACAATAACACATTAATGCCACAAATAAATTAGAAAATAGTACACAAATAGCTAATTAAGATTAATTAAAATCCCTTTCTCAAGAGCAGCAGCATCTGTTTTCTCTCATAAATACACAGTCTTTACAGGCAAGTGGAAGAGAAGTCACATGTTAGAAGGACCTGCAGGTTACATTAAGTACTGATGTACATTAAGTACATCACCTATGGAATAGAAGCATTAAATACCATTACATATATTACAAAAAAGTATATTCCATGCAGATATGGTTCTGAGCAACCGGTTCCAGGTGACCCTGCTTGAGCAGAGGGGGTGGACAAGATGACCTCCAGAGGGCCCTTCCAACCTCAACCATCTTGCGAGCCTGTGATTCCAGTTACCACACCCAGTACGTTTTCATGAAAGAACATTTGAACAATGGTGGCTCGCAAGATGAGATTTAAAACAAGCTTTTTAATGACTTTTCAAAAGTCATCAAAGAATTAAACTGGCAATTACATAGGCACTAAATCCCTCATTGTCAAGTCCCAGATCCCTGAAGTATCTCTAGAACACGAGAAGCTCACACCAGGGATATCCCCACATGCCATTTCTGATGAGCCTGAGTCGTTCTGGATTTCTGGTTTAGAGGATGAAGCTAACACTTCTATTCCAGAGGGTGCCACAGCATCCAAATCCCCACTCCATCTTATACTTTGAACCCCACAGTAAAGGGATCAAGGGCAGAGCGTGAAAATATTTCAAACACAAAGTAAGCAATGTGTTTTTAGCCTGGCTTTCTACACAAAGGAAGAGGCGATGGACATTCACAGTTTACATTAAAGCTACCACAGGGCAGCTCTGTCAAAGTTGACACCTAAGCCTGAAGCTTCAACTGGATCATAATACTTAAGCAGAAACTGAACCCCTTGTGGAGGCTCTGCAGAGTCCTCAAATTTGTGTGCCCCTTACCGAAACCACAGCAGAGTAGCCCGATTCCAGGTGCAGTAGGCTTTATCCAAGGTATCTATCAAACCAGTGCCATTAATACAGTTAGAAACTCACACACACAACTTTCTGACAGACATTAACTTAACTTCCATCTTACCTGCAAACATACCAAACCACCACGCAGAGTTTTTAAAAATACCTTTGTTTATCAAGGTAGAACAAAAGAACTTAGGAAAGACCCAACTTAAATACTGTCATAACTCACTGTATGAACATGCACTTTGGTTTCTCCTCGGCCACAGCACTCAGGAAAGGAAATTCACAAGCAACTACTTTATCTGAATGAAAGCAAAACAATCAAAAAGGTTTTGAAAAAGACTGAAGCTCTGAACATTACCTTATTTCTATGGAACATTAAGAAAGGAATCAGCCACAAGTTACTCTATTTTTACTATTTTTCAAGCTGATGTTATAGGTATCAAGCCCATTTTCATAGCTGTATTTAATAGATACTCTACCACAAACTTTCAAAATTAAGAAATATTAACTTAGCTAAAAATCAAAATTAGCACCCAAGGAATGAGGATGTTCCCTGATGGAGGAAAGCATAGATATAAAATGCTCACTTCAGGAATCTAGCAAAGATAAGATGGGAGGATACAGTGGAACACTGAGCAGATGATTCACCACAAAATACTGCCCCATGAATTTAGCAAACTGCTTCAACATCCACAATATCAAAAATTACAGTCTCCAAGGAAAATGAGCTTTACAAAAGGTGAAACTACTTCAATTTAGCAATAAGTCAACAGAAACCATATTCTCAACTTGATACAGCTTCTGACAGCAGCTAATCAACCAGCACAGTTACTGTCTGACTATAGTCTATGTAGGTTCTCCTACCACACCTATCAACGCTACAGATAGCAAGCGATACCCGACTTCAGCTGGACAGACAATTATGGCATTTAATATACTATTGCTTCCCAGATATTTACGCTGTAGGAAGATAACAGCAAGTAGAAGAAACCGAGGCACTCTATGTTTGTTCCACATGTGAGATGCAGACTAGGCAAATTCAAATTACTTGCACTGAGCAAAACACTCCTATTCTGCCAATGGAAGATACACGGACCAGCAATCTCCAGCAAAGAGACAGCAGCAATTTAAGGCACCAAATAATCACTACTGAAAGGAACACAGGCTAAGAACTGGTGTTACAAATACTACTAGCATACTAGTACCAGCTCGAGGCAGAAAAATCCTTCATAACGCATGCTCAGAAAGCAATTATGCCAACAGTCTCGCTATGGTCAAAAGCTGTCTCTCTGGGGAAGGGGTGTTGCTGGATAAAGGAAAGGGTGGCACAGGGAAGAGCACTATGAGGATATCTACATGTGCATGCTATAGAGTAAGGACACTGTCAAGCTGACAAGACTGTAAGTTATTTTTCATTGTGCTCTCCCCGTACAAAAGGCATACAATTTGTGTGGTGAAACATTGTGTGTGTCTCTACATTTTGGCGTGTTTATTATTATTTCAGCTATTTCTGCTGGAAAAGACACGGTCATAAGAAAATGCAATTTATATCTCGAACAAAAAAAAAAATTGTAGATGAACTAACAAAACTTAGGAAGTCAGGAGCCTGAGGTACACTTTCAACCAACAGAGACTGCACAACAGGGTTTTTCCAAGTGCCTCTGTTCACTCAGACACATTACATCTGCCTCTGCTCCAGACACATGCTCTTCACCATGGGTTGACCCCAGCACTAGATAACTGTCATAGCAGTACAACTGTACAGAATGACAAATAGGCAGAAGCTGTGTTTCATCCATACGCTGCTGGCATTTAAAGCCTGGCTGTCCAAACTGGAGTCAAAACCATTACTCCTCGTCACACCACAGGTCTTCAATACTGCCAGTATTAAGGCTCAGTAGGTTGCCTCTAGCAATAAAGCATGGCTATGATGCAGTCATGTCAAGACCCTCTCTTGAAGCACTAAACTTTTTTGTGGTCCTCGCCAAATGGATCAACCGAAGATAGGGTTAATCCAAAGAATGCACTGTGCAAGACTGCACATTTGACAGCCATTTTATGTTCCTGTTGGAATTACCAGTTGGTCTGAAATGAACTTTTTGCTGGCTTGTCAGACCTGGAGTACTGCTATATACTAGTTTTAGACAGCAGCACCCTCAGCCAAAGACTGCTCAAAGCCAATGGAACAACCCTTTGAATTCACTGGGCTTTGGATCAAGCCTTCACAATTTAGTGACAACAGCAGATATGTTAAGATTCCTCCACTCCTCTAAAATAAAGAGTTCCTCTGAGAAACAGCGGTAAGAAAAACTATCCCTCTGCTCAGAGGAAAAATTCTCTAGCAATTCAACAGTAATAGGACTTCTCGGGAAAGTCATCTCTACCCAGCAGTTACACAATTCAATACTACTACAGGGTGAAGGTAAAGTCAGGCAGGTAACATAACTGCCAACACATCGTATAATGTCCATATGGGAGGCCAACCCTTATATACATCACTGAACTTTCAGCTCCTGCTATCTACTACTGCATTAAACACATCCTCCTGAAGATAAGTGCTTGCTATTGTTGACGTTAAATGCTATGGCAGATCTAAAGGCCAGAGTTCACAAGGGTTACTGTACTTTTCTTCATTGATTTGGAGACATGGTACGACAGCAAAACGCACAGGATTAATTTAAATGTTTCCAGACATTCCAGTTATCTTACAAATCAATCACTGAAATAGAAGGAATAGTTGGATCCTTTGTTTTGTCATGCAATCTACTGCAGGCAATCAAAAGCAATTATAAGAGTGCATGAAAATAATGACACATAAAATAGCAGATAAAATACTCGCAGTTGGACTTTCCACTTTGAAATCTGTCCATTCTCACCTATGCTCACTGTACTGATGAATATACTGAAGTATGTGTCCTTCAAAAATATTTTCAAAGCCAAAGGTGGACCTTTCTAAGTATGGATCAGAAGCATTAGGATTACCATCCCAGTCTAAAGCAGTAATCTGAAGCTACTAAGACTATGGAAATGACTGATAATTCCTCCATGCTCTTCTGCACTGAAGTTACACACACACCCCTTGCCATCCTGTAGTACCTCCACCACAGAGGTTTAGAACATCCCCTCAGCACAAGAAAACTTGCTCCATCTGCAAGGGGCAGCATCCCAGAGAAAAAAGTAACATTCACAACACTGTATGTTTCCAAACCAATACAAGCACCATGGTCTAGCGAGTTGAACCTGTGCAAGGCCTAAACTCATATGATATGACCAAGTGATGGGCAAAAAGAATCCTCTGTATTTCCCCCTCCTTGGCTCAAACTTGACACAAACTAAAACTAGAATCCTGTAAAATGGGATGAAAGGGACATCAATAGAGAGTTTAGCCTATTCCCCAACCTAAACCAACTATACCGGTGTTTCTCAACACAGGAACTTGTTCTTAATGGCCACCAATAAAAGACTTTTTAAAGTACCATTTTTACTGGGAGAAAGTGAAAAGCTTAATTGGTGTTTTCCTTGATGAAACTTAATCCCATCTCAACCTGCCCATCGTGGTCACTGAAAATAGCATTTCCTTCTTACAAATCTTTTAAATACTTGAAATTTCTTACATTCCCCTTAACCTCCTCATCTCTTGCCAAAATAACTTGGATTTTCTTCCATCTTTATGAAGTTGTTTCCTCAAACTCTGATCATTTGCATTTCTCTCCTCTGAACTCTTTCCAAGTGGTCCAAATTCTTCTCAAATTTTGGCACCCAAAACACACGCTGTCTGCACATTGACAGTATACCAACAGCAAATAAAACCAACAGATTTAAACTTTCCATCTCACAGACAATACTCCCGTTTAAACATTTCAGTAAGATATTTGCCTTTTCTGCAAACAGCATGACACTGACTCATGTTCAACTTGTGATCCAGTACACCCCCAGGTCCTTTTTCTAGTACCTAACCAGTTATTCCTCACCCTGCATTTGCACAGCTGATAATTCCTGCCTAAGTGCAGTACTCCACATTTGTCCCTACTGAATGTCAACTTATTTTTCAGGTCATTTTGAATTCTCATCATGTTCTCCAACATATAGTCCCTGAGAATTTAATAAGCACATTTAATCAGCCAGTTGACTGATGTTTTCATTAAAAGCAACCGGACCCAGGACAGAACCCTTCAACATAAACTCTCATTTCAACACAAAATCATTAATTACTGTTCCCCAAATAGGATCATCTGCCCGGTTTTGCACGTTTCCTAGACTACCTTCCCCAGATGATGTCTCCATTTACTTATGAGGCCATTAAAATGTAGAAGACCTTATTAAATAAATCAATCAATCAGGAGACAAGACCTCCACTGCTTCTGCCATAGCCACAAAGCCTTCTGCTCTGTAGTAAAAAGGCATTAGACTTTGGACGCAATTAGTTTTCCCACAAATCAGTTCATGCTGTTATTCTTCTCGTAGTTATCTTCCAAGCACTTGAAAACAGAATGTTTGCTTATTAATCTCAACTGATAGAAAAAAACGAGATAAAGTGATCTGTCACACTTCAACTCCTCTTCCTCAGCTCTCTTCCATTATAACTCTCCAAAAACTTGTCCTTTGCCAGTCTTCTAGTAGTTCTGAGTATTTCTAGATAATAATTTTGCATTTTTGATCTGTTTTGAGAATTGCACTGTGAAGCTTATCAGGGCCAGCTGATGCAGGAACATCTAGTGGAAGTACACTCTAGTGTAAAATACTACCTTATCACAAGTATTAATAAGATTAAGCACCTGCATGACACCATCTTAGAGAAAACAAGCAAAATAGGTACTGAGCACTTCAAAGGTTCTGCACCTTCTGTAGATACATACGTTCTTCACTGAATCAAGAGAGACATTTCCCAATCTTCCTCCTGCTATGAACTTAGTTTTACAAGAGCCTTTCTAGCTTTTATGCCTCTTGCTGGTTGCAATTCAATTTGCACTTTGGCCTTTCTCATATCTGCCTCCACTACTCTTTTATACATGTTCTTCATAATGTGACTTTCATGCTCCATGTATTTTTTTCCTGCATCCAAAGTCAGTAAAAACTTACAAGTTGGACTTACTACTTCATTTCTCAAAAGCCTTCCCATTTTGCTGTTCTGTATCCTACCCTTTATAAGGATCACAAGCTCTGATTTCATAGCCATTGCCATTTATCACCTTTCCTTTTGACATCCTCTAGCTAGAATAAAATTCTAGTTGCCAGTTTTGTTGCTGTATGTACATTCTAAACTGAAAATGTCACCATCACATAACTTTGATAAAGGTCAAAAAAGAGAGAGTTAGGCATTTTGATTTTGAAGGATGGTCTTAAATACCACATAAAATCTCAATGCAACTAAAGAATGGATTTGCTACCATTTCCAGTACCTGGTCCTCTTCCAAAGAGTTGCTTTAAGATAAACAATACAACACCACAATTCTAATAAACCAGAACCACAAAAAAGGGCTAAACTCTTTCAAAGGAAAAATACACAATGAAAAAATGAAAATACAGAATTGAATGCAAAATGCAGCTAATTCTGGTAGAACTGATAGGATTATGAACATGATTGACAACTGCACCACTTCAGAGCAAGCAACTAGACGCCATGGAGACCCCTTCCCAATCCCGGCCGTGCACAGCGCTCCAGGCAGATGGTGCTGAAGTTACGTATTTCAGAAAAGGAGCAGCAACATACTGCACTCAGATTTTTGTGCAAACCACGTCCATAACTCCTGGACAGTAACTGTGAATCAGCTATCCTTTTTTATTTAAGTCTGCCTTTCAGCTACCAAATATTAAAGTTTACAGAATTATTTCAACAAGGAATAAAGGTGTCAGACTTGAGGCTACAATACAGCTACAGTTTACTACAAACTGAACTTTTGTTCTCTGCTAAACAGATTATTTAACAAAGGAAGTAGCTTTTTTATGAATGAAAACTATTTTTAGCTCATTGTGCAACAGTGAAAGGGACACATTTTAGCATTACTGTTATTTAAAATATTTTTTTAATGTCTGATTGGTAAATTAGAATTTTTGAACTAGGATTTGTTTTGTATGAACTCTCCCATGCTAAACATAACCAGATCCAAGCACCAGTCAGAATGTTGGGGGTTTTTTCACCACTGAAAGAACAAAAAACCGACTAATTTGCACAATGCCACACGTACAGACCCAAAGCAGGCTTGGCCATACTAGACACCATGCTGTGGAGACCAGTAATCCCTGCCCAAAAAAGCATATGCTTATATACACACTCAGTTCTCCAATGCAAGTCTTCAAGTCATTCAAAATATACACCAGAGCAGCATACATTTTTACATTATGCTGATACTGTTTGGGCATTGAGAAAATGAAATCTAAGGAATTTTCTAATTTCCAAAACTCACAGTTTTAGAAGAATTAACTAAAGGACTTAGTTTCACAAGGTATTAAAGGAATGCAACCTCTTCCCTCCATGGTAGCTACCATCAGGCTCATACCAAACAGACATTTAATGAAAAAAGTGTTAGAAAGGTCTCCCTGACCTGCTTTTAAAGGTGCTTAAGCGTACCACCCAACTCATATTTTTCACACCAGAAGTAATACAACAGACCTTGGACAAGCTAAGTCAAAGTAATCCACTGTTGGTATTTTACAGAAATAAAGCAAACAGTATCTGAAGGTTTCCAGAAAAAGGAACAAGGGTGCAATGGTTAAGATGCTTGACGTAAACCTGGCCTTTCCACGTCAGCTCCCAGTTTTAGTACAGATTTCCTCTATGACCTGTGCAACCTGCTTAGACCTGGCTTTAACAATAAAAAGGTATTTTACTCCCACAGAAGAAATGAATTTGTCTCCATACCACTGAAAATCTGTGTCTTGTTGGCTGTTTTATACTCCACACAGAAGACAGAGAGGATACTACCACCTCGAGGCAAAAGAGAAAAATTAATCTGAGGGTTCCATGTCAATATAGATTTTTTTTTTATTATTTCTTTTTTAAAATAATTTATGAGGACCACAGCAAAACAACTTGTCTGATGCACCATGGCTGTCACATGGCACACTAGCAGAAGAGGACTGAAACACAGAGTTTCTCAATCATACTCAGTCATCATGATGCAGCTTCCCTCCCTGCTGGGCAGTCCCCACACTCCCTTGCCAGGAATTGCACACTGCCTGACCAGGCAGCTGGAACCTTTCATCCCTCTCTCTTCAGGTTAGGGATGAATTAGTGCCTGCCCAAGTCATCACGCCCTCCCTAGAGGAGAAAGAAATGAATGAAAAAGAAATACAGGAACAGATACTTGACCCTAGAAGACAACTAACAAAAAAATTAAGGGGTGAGAGCATACTGAGCCTAAAGTCTAGACAGCATTACTGGAAGAGACCAAGCAGAGCACCTAGAACAGCACCACTGCTCCTGGGAGGTGTTCAGGAAGGCGGCAGCTGCTGTCCAGTGGCTCCACTGGAGACAGAGTCTGCAGAATCGCTCAGATCCCTTTCACTGCTTTCTCCTTGTGGCATGGACAGTCAGCTTTGGCCAAAAACAAAGTTCACAAGAAGGTCTCTCTTATCCATTTTCCAAAGCACTTTAAAAGCTGAGTACTTTGGAGCATATTGGTCTTTCCTGGCTGACCTAGGTACTCACATTGGAACGCGCCACACTGCTAGAAGCCAGTGTTCTTCCTCACAGGCGACGACACCAACAACACGCATCATTTTTAGTTCCCCAAGCCATCTTAACAATACGCTTCTTAGAAGTCAGGAGAGAAGTCAATTACACAGTTCAAAGTTTATACAGAACATCTTCTTTAAACTTTGTGAAGTTATGTTTGTAATTAGTCTTTATGAAAAAGCAGCTTCCAAAACTACCAGTATGTGGCCCTACTGTCACACTACATACCAAGACAAACATTCCCTCAGTGTAAATGCAGTCAAGATCTATTGCTGTCACCAGCAACACTGCTACATGGACAGTTTATGAGGGCCTGACTTACACTGTAGACTATATTTAAATAATGCTGTTTCTCCACAGGTTCAAGAAAAACAATATTCTACAGGAGATAATGCTGTTGTACAAAAGTCAGTTTTACCTTAATAAAAGGTAAAAGAAGCAACTCTTTCATATATAATGGAACTGATGGCAGAAAAGTGTAGCTAACCTGTCTGAAGAGCCAGTGTGTGGACAAATCTCATACGTACAATGGCTGAGTCACCTACAATAAAACAAAAATTACAGTCAGAGGAATGAATAGGCTCAATGAAACTTAATTGCCCTAGCTAAGAAAATACCGTACAGTTCTAGTGAGTGCATACAGCAAAGAAAACACATTAATGAATTCTAAAACTGGAACAAAATTCTGAGCAAGCTCAGATGAACAGGAAGCAGTCAGTTGGCATGGCCAGACAACTATCAGTGCTCATGTTTAGAGTTAGCCATCTCCCATTGCTGGAGGCTACACTATCTCAGCTGAGGGAGACAACAGCTTCTTGCAGGGCTCCAAAAGCCTCCTCCAACCACAGCACCTGCAGGGATACACAGATCCTGGTGGGCAAAACAGAGCGCTAGTGGTAGCAGCGAGCTTTTAGAGCCAATGCTGCAGGTACTCAAGTTCTTCCTCTTCACCTTAAGTATCAATACAGTTTTTAATAAATCAATTAATAAAACAATTTTGCTACAATTCTCAGTGTTTAATTCGCCTCGTAGTTGTTTATCCCTGAACAAGCACAAACAGAGCCCCTATTTGGGATGAGGCAGCGGTTGTCAGAGGTGCATGCAGCGTGAGATCACCATCTCCACAGCTCAGCTGATAGAAGAGGACTCTATAACCTTTGTCAACAGCAGTACAACGCACTGACTCATCTGCTGAAAAATGGATGAGACACATTGAATCCTGCTCGTGGACTCTGCTGGGAAAGTTTCTCTCCGTCACACCAGCACTACCATTTCCCACCGACCCCGCCACTACAAAATGAAGTGACGTGTGCCCGATCAGCCAAACGCTTTAGGCACCGGTGTTCGGTAACCAGAACCGAAAGCCGGGCAGAGCAGGCAGAAGAAGCGCAACGGTACTTCTGCCCGAGCCGCTGAAGGTGCCACCGAGACCCCAAGGGCAGCCCCGGGGGCGGACGAGTGCTGCTGGCGCCCAGCCGGGCAGCGGGAACCCCCGGGCCGCTGGGACGGCGCCGCACGTGTCCGGAGACCGGCGGACCCCGGGAGCCGCGCGGGCTGCGCACACGCTTAGGGCCGCACGCCCGCCCCTTCCCCGGGCGGCGGGGGCTGCCCCGGCCGCGGGACCCGCTCCGAGGAGGGTGGCG
>VUYV01000398.1:444223-481247 GCA_008711295.1 Anarhynchus alexandrinus
GACATGGCTGGGAAGGACATGGCTGAGGGGGACATGGCTGGGGAGGATGTGGCTGGGGGGACATGGCTGGAGGGGCACATGGCTGAAGGGGACATGTCCATGGGTGGACATGGCTTGGGGGGACATGGCTGATGGAGGCTGTGTGGGGCAGGACAGGGGGTCTCTGGGGGGTGGGGCCCAGCAGGAGCATGGTTGGGGCTCCCTGGAGCGCCACAGGTGTGGGGGGTCTGGTGGGCATTGGGGTGCAGGGCCTCACTCCAGGGTGGGAGCAGAGGCTCGGGGGGGTTCCCCTGGCTGCGTGCGCTGGCTGTGCGGTGTCCTGCAGGCGCTGGGGGCTGGACATTGCCCTAAAAGCAACAGGGCAGGGATCCCCGTGGGGTTGGGGGCCAGTTCCTCAAGTCACCCCCATCCACCCTTGCCGTGGGATGGGGAGCAGCACAGCAGGGGGTACCGTGCCCAGACCTTTGAAGCCTCTGATGGAGGAACTGACCCCATCCAGCACAGGCATTCACACCGTGGTGGGCTTGACAGTCAACTGTGGCACCCAGGGGAACCGGCCGCTATATCGCTATATGTGACTACTCCATATGTTACATAGTGGTGGAGAGGGTGGGGAAGGGCTCATGGAAATGCCTGGTGAGAGATGAGTGTCCCCCTGCACACCCTGGACAACACCACCCTCCGAGGGGCTCCCCCCAGACCCCAGCTCAGCTGTGGGACACAACCCTGTCCCTCCCATTTAAAATCACTGGTGGGTCTCTCAGCTCGCCCCTGCCCTCTGCCTGGCAGGAAAGCCAAGGGGTGTTTGCACACCCCCACTGCTGCCTGGTGCTCACCTGCTTCGAACAGCCCATCTCTGCCCCTGTCCACTGCCTGTGCCACCCACTGGCGACGCGCTCGTCTGGAAGCGTAGTGGTGCCCAAGGAAGGTGCCCAGTGCTCAGCTGCCTGTCGTTTGCCCCATGGGTGGCCCTCTCCCTGTCACTGCTCGCCACTGCGTGCTCAGCTGGGATCAGCGTGCGCTGCACTTGCAGTACCCGCAACCCAGAATGTCATTCCGTAAAATTTGCATTGCTCAGATGCGCCCAGCTGAGAAAGCCAGCTGGGGCAGCATGCCTGGTGGCCCACCCAATTGCTGTCCCACCAACTTATGTGTTTCTCCAGACGCTGTATCAGAAATCATTTCACTGTATCACTGTATCAGAAATAATTTCTTCCAGGTAATGTATAAAGATAATCAATATTGTAAGGCCAAAAAAGGACACCTGTATGAATGCACGAAACATACCCTCAGGTGGGTGACAGGTTAAGTTTTCAGATGCATCAGTTAAAGATTTTGAAACCTTTGAAACCATTTGGGGGTCTGTAAACCACAACAGGGTCTATATTTATTTTCACTTAGTACCATTTTTTTCCAATAGTTCTCCATTGCGGATTAAGGGAGCCATTGACTCTTAAATCACATTGCACGCAACCCCAGCAGTGACAGAACAGGGGGTACACCCGTCTGGCAGAGCATCCCATCGTCCCAGCAGTGCTCTCGGCATCCCACGCCAGCTCCAGTGACCTGGGTGAGTCAGCGCGGCATGGGGAACCAGCAGGAAACTCTGCCAGTAATAAAAAGAAAAGAAAAGGCATAGTTTTCTGTTGACCCAGTGAGTTGAACTGATTCATTGGGCAGGCACATGATGACTGTTTAAGGGAATGAGAGGGAAAGACAAGGAGAAACAAAACTGCCCCTTTCGGCAGCCACCCATGGATCGAGCATAATACTGAGCTGCTCTGACTCAGATCAGAACGGTTGCCTTCCACTACTCAAAAAAAAAAAAAATTTAAACAATCTATTTTCTGTTAATGTGTTAACTCTACTACTGTTACAGTTTAATACTGTGTTGACTGCATCCTTCATCAACTTCCTTACTGCTTCTGCCACAGGCTGGCGTCAGCCTAGTCAAGCTTCAGTTCCTGCTTACCTGGGATGCATCAGTTACTGTTTTTTTATATAGTGACTCAACCAATACTTTCTCTGGGAATTCGGTGATGTAGTATTTGCTGAGAAATAAGTACTAAGGGTTCGATGAGCTTCTCAGGCAATTTTAAAGATACTTTTGCATGCAAGTTTTCCAGCCCTAGTTTTAAAGATGGGTATCAACCAGTGGTTTCCATTCGCTCTGGTTACATGTGGAAGACAAAAAAGAACTCTGTTAAATCTGGCGACATCATTCTGTCCATTTTCCAGATGAAGAACAGAAACACTTACTGAATAATTTCAGCTTTTTTTCCACTGAAGTGCTATTGTCTTTGTCTAATATCCAACCTAAATCACTGTTAGAGTTTTCTCTGTACCTCAAGAAGAGGGTGGTGATCTGTCGCATGTATTTTCACTGAATTTTCCCAATTCATTACCCCTGTTTCCAAACTGTTGATTTACCCATTGCTATCAGCTTGCCAAATTTCCAACTATCTATAATTCTTTACTGTTGCCTATACCTCCCCTTTTGAGCAGGATGTTTTGTTTCATTTTAAAACCAGAGAAGTTTCCTTTGGTGACATTGAAATGGTGAACATTTTAGTCATCTAATAACACATTGGTGAAGAACTCCCCCAGTTTCCATTCAGACCATGCTGAAGTATTTCCTCAGGCTCACTTTTGCTCATAACTGCTTTTAGCCTTGCAAACTTGGCAGCAGTGTCCTCAATAGAGTCATATGAAGACAGGGAGATTGAAATGGGTGCTGTTCTGCCTGGATATTGATAGAAAGAGAAAAAGAGGCAAAACACTTAAGCAGAAGCAGCAAACATCCATGCAGACCCAGAAACGTGACTATGATGAGGAGAAGCCGAAGATGAGATTTTTTTTTGAACTAAGCATTGACTGGTAAGAAGAGCCTACCATATGACTCAAAGGAGAAATATTATGAGGTTATTAGTGCTATTAAACAGCAGCTCTTATTCTGTCATTCCCTATTAGTAATAAGAGTAAAAATATTTGCTTTGATACATACATTTCTATGTTCTTCACCAAAATTCCTTTAGTAATTTTCAATTAAAGATTAATTTGTCATCGCATTTTTCAACTCATCGCATATTCTAATGTATTATCTTTATCCCTATTAGAAGGTTTCTCTTAACACCTAATTGCTTTTCGTTTTCAGTCACTGGCAAACTTGAACTCGTTTATTGCTTCCCAAACCTCAAACCATGCAGGCTTTTATTAACTCAGAGATTAATTTTCTGGTTGGCACGTTCCCTCCACCCATCTCCTTAAGCTGTTTCTCAGCTGCTTTCCAGCACTCTTGGCATCTCTCTGGTTCGTACCGCTGGAGGGGCCTGGCAAGCTCGGCTCTCCCACAGCATCGCTGGCTGCAGCCTCTCTAGGGAAGGGCCGGGTCCCAGGGCATCACGAGTTCTTTCTAGGTATACACCGAGAAGGAATGGCATTCAGTCCTTTTAAAGCATCAAGTGTTTCCACTTCTGGAAATGCAATGGCCGTTCACAGCCAGTGTAATTCCTCCAGGCTTTGCTCAGTAACGTGGGAGCAGGTAAGCAGCCTGGGGCTTGAGGACAGAAGGAGCAGTAAGCCCTGCAGCCTTTCTTAACAGTCTCCCCACGACTATTTCGATTTCATAGTTACATATATTCCTCCTGAACCTGAACTAGGTACAGGTCCCACAATAAAACTTACCGGTTCCTTTACAACTTTCTGTGACTAGAACATTTTTTACACATGACACTCCCACCACCTTTTCCCCAGTGTTGAGGGTGTACACTGTTTTCCGTGTCCAGCTTTGCCCCACCAAACCCTGTGATCTCCCAGGCGGAGGCACAGATGTGCTGAATGATGCTCGTTAGGTGTATGGCATTTAGTGAGTCTCAGGCTGACTAATCATATTTTATGTGCTTTCCCAGACTGACTGTATCCACTGTTATCTCTCATCATAAACTGTAAATCTTTCAGGGCATAGACTGGCTTTGTTACCTGTTGTATATTACCCGGCTGACAGGGGCCAAGGTTTTTACATGATTTGGTGGTAAGCAGTGTAAATATCATTATGTTTTAAGAACATTAGCAAAGTTTTTCTCCTTTGCACATGATTTCTAAATCAGCCAGGACAAAAACCTATCTGGAGATCATGTTTGTGTATGAAATCTATCATGTGCCAAAACTAAGATATCCAAGTAGCAGAAAAAATAAATCAAAACCTACTGTTTATTTATTCAGTCTCTTTAATGTGTATATATTAGTGTGTTCCACCCTGCCTTTTCTGGTAGGGCTGTATAAATATGTGCCTTAGCTCAGAGGAGGTTATGGGACCCACCTCCACAGTGCACAGGCACCCTGTTGGCCACATCTGGTCCCAGATGCTGCAGGCACAACTATGCCAGCCCTGTGCCACCAACCCCTCCCCAGGGACAGCCATGGGGCCTCCTCTGGGACAGTTCTGGCCCTGTATGTTTGACTTTCCTGGCAAGGGTGTTATATGCTTAGGGGATCAAGTCCCTCTGACCTGCTTTCTCTAATCCCCATACATCCTTAGGCAAATAAAATGAGCCTCATAAAAAAAGGGGCTGAGAGTGGATAAGGCTCCATGCCTTCCCCAAGTCACAGAGGGGAAGGAATTGGCTGCGGATGGACATGACATTTCTCCTCCTACCTTTATTTGTTTTCCCTGACCTCAGTTGCCTGCAGGCTCTGCCAGCTGAGATTTTCAAGTTCGGTAGGTTGGCAACAGCAATGGCATTGCTGTCGCGTCGGGCTCGTGCACGCGGGCACGGGATCTGCACGGGAACATCTGACTCTTGAACTGAGTGCCAGAGCTCGTGAATGCACAGTCAGGTATATAGTGACCCATGAAATGGGGTTAGCAATCTGCAATTACAGTTTCACTCTTCAAGAAGGTGATTCACACGCAGTTGGAAGCAACAAGTCTTTAAAAGTCTCCTTTGAAAGCTCTTTAAACTGCTTTGGCAAACTCAATTTGTGAAACAATTTATTATCACTTCTCTGCCAGAAGAGCTTGTGAAACAGCTTAAAGAGCAAATTGTACAAAGTGCCCAAGATTGTCACAGATGAAGCATCTCTTTTCTCTTGTGCCACCCAATCCTTCCCCCCCCCCTTTCCCCAGACATCCAGTTCTTCTCGGTTTAAAATAGCCTGGCTAGTTATTTCCATTACAACAGCAGCATATCTAATAAGTCACATGCCTTCAGCAGCAGAGTGAAAAGGGAATTCATTGCTGCATCTACTGGAACAAGATCTTAAATAGTCACTTTTTATAATTAATGGAATGAATGATACTGTGCTTTCCCATTTCCCTCACTAGTCCCACGACTGCCATGACAAGCAGTAGAGGAGGTCACGCCTGTCTCCAGGTTACTTCTCAGGCCCTTTGAAGACTATTCCCCCCCCAAGAGGTTACCATCCCCTCTCCTCTTCTGGCTCCCTGCTGCCACAAAGCCACAACTGAATCACTGTGCAGCTACTTGGCACATCCTTTTTGTCGGTACTTGTCCCTTTTCCCCCTCGCCTCTTTATTTTAAATAATGCAGAAGTCTTTCAGTCAGCAGGACTGTCAGGCTCTGCCTAGCCTGTATTGTACCTAAAGAAAAGTGGGATATGAGTGCCTTTACCTGCTTTCACACCTCCAGCGTATTACTTCTTAATGGTACCATGCAGCACACACCCAAAAGCTCTCTGATAAATTGTCTTCACTGAGGACACCAGTCTCCTGATGTCTTGCACAGGGCTTGTCACATCCAGCCCCCAGGCCAGGCTGGAATCCTGGAATCCTGGGTACCACATCAGCACGGGTGATGGTAACAGCAGAGAAAAGGCTGCCACGCTATGAAGGGGGGTTGAGTTTGGTAGCAGTAGTCCCAGCCAGAGGGAAAAATTGCCAAGGGGACCCAGCAGGTGCCTGCAAAGCTCCTGACTTCACTGGGAGGTATTCCAGTAAATGGGGGGAGCTCCACCCACACCAATGGACAGCATAAACGTAATAGTAGGTAACCTATTTACAAGTAAACTACCCAAGGACAGCTAAGAAAAATGAAGTCACTATCTAAACAGAGCTAAAAAATATAAATGTGCAGGCAAACCTCAAACACAGGATGGAGAAACCATCACCTTTACTTAGCAGAGTACAACTGGCAAAGGGCAAGCGCTTGTGCATTTAATATTTGGCTGCAAGTAAGGGGACTGTGAAATGAATCTGCCTCTCGCTGCCCACCCAGCACAGAGGACAGATTCAAGCTCTCTGGCAACTTTCCTAGCTGGAGAAGGAGATATCCTCTCCAGCTGAAGAATGCACACACACCACTAATGGACCTCACCATCTAGCAGCACGATGTTTTGATTTCATATTAGAATTGCTTGAAAATAGGGCCTTTAATACCTCTATTGTTGTACATTTCTCCCTCAAAGTATGTTTGAAGGACTTAATCAGACTCATTTCCTTAATTTCAGGCATATCTCTGAAAATGTATTATCTCAGGCTGATGGCATCCAAGAGTGAATTAGGAATAAAGCCAAGTGAATAAAAACAAAGATATTTCCTTTCAGTTACTATGCGGCCTTCACAGGCTGCAGAGCATTAGAGCTGCTGAAATACCACTGGCGCATTCTTCAAGATGTGCGAATTAGTGCCTTGCTTTTATACCCTTGGCAGGAAGCAAGGACACGATCCCTGTTACACTTCACCCGACAAGGGCTGTGCTGCGATGAGCAACTTTAGATTTGCAGCGCCGGAAAAAATGTCTTTGAACGATTGCTGTTTGGTTTCCCAGTTCCCAAGACATATTTATCATAACAAAGTTCCCCCATTGAACCAAAAAAAACCCCACCAACCCTGGATTTGATTTTTATAGTGTGTGCAACTCTTGGTTTCACCTTCTGTCCTTCAACATGAATTGCAGAGAAGCAGCAGCTCTTACAACCATCTTGGGCCAGGCTGAAGGTCCATGCAGACCACTGTCCCGTCCGTGTCCGACGGGAGCTGGCCCAGAGCAGCCAAGCATGCAGTGAGGAGCTGAAATGCACTGAAACCCAGGATGAGGAGACAGCTTGTGTCCCCTCCCATCAGGGAATCCAACACAAATTTCCGTTTTACTGCCATGCCACCGAGGACTGCAACATGGGCAGGATGTTTGGCACCCACAGCTTCTCCAGGGGTTTATTGTAGATCTCAGACCAAGATGCCCCTGTCCTGCCAGGTTAAGGAACAACTCCTAACCCCTGCTGTGCCTGGAGACAGGACACAATTTTAACAGCGTGGTCCAAGGCAGAGCAAGCAGAGTTACTGCTGAAGCGACTTACGCAACTTTGTTCTCATTGCATCTCCTGGGAAATCACCCAGCAGACCGGCAGTCAGTGCTGTCACAACAAAGTGGAGCGCTGGGAAGCCTTTCTTCTGCTTTGTGCTCCCCAGAGCTAGGCTGGGCCATGCCTGCTTTCAAAGAGCACAGGGGGCCAGAGCCTGCCCGCATCTCCTCTCCTTGGCATGGCGCCTTGGAGAAGGAGGCTAGGCGGGTTACGCTGTCTGGTCATTTGGCCCTCCATCAGTCATCCTCATTAATAACTTTTTCATCTCTGTTATTTCAGCTAAACAGGCGAAGTCCACAAGTTTGTTACGGTCTGAGAAGCTGTGGTTCTGCAACGCCCTGTGCCGCCCCAGTGGCTCCCTGTTCACCCCGCAGACTGGTGGCACCGCTGCTGTCGGGACCAGCGTGCCTGGCCCGCATGGCCCGGCACCAGCTGGCACAGAGCAGGAGCTAAATGTGCTGATGGGCAGAGAACATCTTGTGCAAGGGCCAGAGAAGATCAGCTCACCCACAGGCCACTGAGAAGCAGTTCCTGGGGTGGGCAGAAAGCCTTGGGAACACAAGCAGCGCAGTCTGGTAACTGCAGAGCGACCAGAGGCGGGCAGCTCTGCACCAGGGAAGCTGCTGTTGGCCTTGGCGAGGCATGCTGGGCTGTGGGCCACCACAGCACCCAAAGGCTCCTGCTTGCGAGAGGCTTGGAGGGACACAGGGCTACCTGCCATGGAGCCGAGGCTCGGGGGATCCTGCCTCCAGCTCTCCATCCTTCCTGAGCTCCCCAGGCGAGGCAGGGGAGCCCCCCATCCCCGGTTTCCCCACGTCACGGAGGCTGGGTTTGCTGGTGGGCAGCAGCACTCCAGAGCGCCGGGCAGAGCTGCACAGCCGGGGAGCCCACGGGCTACAGCCAGCCCCACACACAAACGTGCACGAACCAGCTTTACAAAACACAAGGCAAGATGGCGTTTGAGGCTCATTTTGCTTTTCTGAAACTACAGACTTTAGAAGTTACCTGCTTTTCCTTTGCCCCCTGCTTTCCAAGCCACACCGCTCGGGCTCCCTCCATCTCTCCAGCCTTTCCTCAGCAACAGCCAGGCCTGGAGACAGTGCTTCAAAGAAACTGGGGAGAACACTAACTTGCTGGCAGGAGACTGGGTTTTCCGTGCCTAGCCATGGCAGCACCATGACAGAGCTCAGCAGTGCTGCAGCCTGACAGAAATGGGCAGCTCTGGGCTTTCTCCTTCCCCCAGCCCATGCCAGAAGATGGTTTCCCACTGCTCTCCATCCCACGGCTCAGCAGGGTGGCAGCTCTAAAGCCGCCACTTCTAAGCAGCAGCTAATGCTGAACAAGAAGCTGCTGGATCCTTTCCACCATCCCTTGCCCTCTGGGGTCCTTTCTTCCGCATCTGTGAGGCATTAGCATAAGACATAACTAATTACTTTTGCAGCTCTACCCTAATGAAGCAAGCTCATCTGCCTCCTCAGGACAGGTCATGCCCTGACAACCATCTGGTTGCTTGATGGCTCCAGACACCTCTTGGGGCTCTGCAGACAGCACAGGCTCCAGGGCACAAGGAGACAAGTGGCTGCTGAGCAGCTATGGGGTGAAGCAGCTTTGAAGGCCCTGCCCCAGGCTGAGCGAGCAGCAGCAGACTTGGTGGCTGGGAAACCCGAAGTGAGGGCTGTGCGAGGAAGAGGGGTGCTTGCGTGACAGCATGTCTGTCGTGGTTTAACCCCAGCCGGCAGCTAGAACCACGCAGCCGCTTGCTCCCCCCAAGTTGGGGTGGGGGAGAGAATCAGAAGAGTAAAAGTGAGAAAAGAAAAACCTCGTGGGTTGATATAAAGACAGTTTAATAGGTAGAGCAAAAGCTGTGCACACAAGCAAAGCAAAACAAGAAATTAATTCACTGCTTCCCATGGGAAGGCAGGTGTTCAGCCATCTCCAGGAAAGCAGGGCTCCATCATGCCTAACAGTTACTTGGGAAGACAAATGCTGTAACTCCAAACATTTCCCCCTTCTTTCTTCTTCACCTAGCTTTATATACTGACCATGACGTCACATGGTATGGAATAACCCTTTGGTCGGTTGGGGTCAGCTGTCCTGGCTGTATCCCCTCACAACTTCTCGTGCCCTCCCAGCCTGCTCGCTGGTGGGGCGGTGTGAGGAGCAGAAAAGGCCTTGAAGGCTTAGCAACAACTACAAACACCAGTGCGCTATCAAAAGTGTTTCTCATCCCGAATGCAAAAATTAGCACTATAACAGCTGCTATCAAGAAAGTTAACTCTATCCCAACTGACACCACGACAATGTCCCACCTGCTCACACATGTGTGCAAAGGAACGCACCCATGTGTACACACCTATGCACCACACCAGGGCTTCCATAGCACGTGCTGATGGACACCTCCCCAAAGGGCTGTGTCCATGGAGAGGATGTTCTTGGGGTCCTTGATGCCTTCATCCAAGATATCTGGCCACACTGCTCCAGCAGCTGTGCCCGACACCCAGGGACCTGGCTGGAGTCTCCTACTGTCCTGTCCACAGCTACAAAACCAGCAGAGATGAATGTCCCCCTTCAAGCTCAAAGCAGGTGAGCTCAAGTCACTCCGTGGAAGAGAGGACACCCAGCAAATGTACTAAAACTGCTATGTCTGCCCAAACCTGACCTGGTCCAGCCCTCTCCCTGGCCAGGCTGGTGACCATGGCTGAGCAGAGCATCCCCTGCACACCTCTCGGGGAGGGGGAGCCGAGCAGAGAGATGCAGCTGCAGCCCCTCAGGAAAAGCCTCCTCCAAAGCTGTGCCCGCTCAGAGCATTCCCACCCTGGCCATTGTTTTGGGAATGTCTGGAAAATGTCAGCAGGGCACTGGGTGCGGGTGGGGGGGTCAGGAAAAAGGAAAAACAGATGATTAGGGTTTTTTTTTTTAAATCAGCCAATAAATTATATTAACTTTTCCATTGACCTTTTGTCAGGTCACATTATCAGACTGGTGAATGCGGTTCATGAAGAAAGTATTATGCTTGGATTTCAAACTGCAGAAAGTGCATCCCAAGCAATATGCCAAAATGGAAACGTCGTCTCTGCTGGACGGGTGTGCTGCTCATTACCCTCCCAAGGAAGGCCAGATCCAGCACCTACAAATATTATATACATTATTAAAAAGGTCTGGTTCCCAGGGAGGCTGGGGATTTCATAAGGTCTGGCTTTGTCAACATTTACTGCTTTCTTCTTGAGATTGTCGTGGCACTGGAGCTGCCTGTGGAGGGACTGGCTTGCAGCAGGCAGCCAAGATCACCTTCCTGCCCGTGCTTGGCCAGCAAGCCATGGTGCAGACAGCTGGAAATGGGCAGCTTTCCTCGGCCAGGGCATGAACACTGGCCTGGCATCACGGTGCCGCCTTTAGGACGGATTAACGTTCAAAGCACAGGAGGAAAGAGGGTGTGAGGGTGCAGCTACATGTGTTGGGAGCCTGCAAGGCTAAGGGGGAGCACCAATGACCCTGGCTGCCCCAGCCTCAGGCAGGGTTTACCAGGTGTTGGCAGGACTGCAGCATCGTGCTGCATCGTATCAGCTCCATATCACAAACCCAGCGGCAACAGCTTCTGCAGCCATAGCACCTTCCAGGAGCACCGTCAGGGAGCAGGGAGTGTGCCAGCCTGCAGGAACCAGCGGGACCCTGATGCCCCTGGGGCTATCTTGGTCCTCAGGGCTCAGAGAGCCGCTCTGCCCCTTGGACCGCAGCCCCAGCACAGACAGAGGTCTCCTCTCACCCCCTGCCAGCCCAGCAAGGCCAAAATTAGCCTCCCCTACGTGTGTGCTGGGTAGAAGAGCCACAATTGTATCTCAGGAAAGTGTTATTGTACTCCATGAGTCCTATCTTATCAGGGAAAGGAAAATGGGATTTTGACAAATTGCCTCTGTCGTGGCTGGGGTAAGCACATGATTTTCGGTAATCACCCACCCTGGCCACAGCAATGCCACGACCACTATTGTTCCCAGCCCCAGCACTGCATCGTGCGGGGTCCGGGCAGCCGCAACCCTCCTGAAGGCGAAAGAGCATGCGGGTCCCCGGCCACGCTCGCTTTGGCTGCGCCCCATACATTGTGTTTGCAGCCCTGGTAGGGATGCAGTTGGAGTTAGATTGATCCCTTTATCAGGAGCCTTCAAGTGCTGATAAAGCGACATCAACCCTCCTCCGGAGCGGGGACTTGAACTCTTTTGCAGAGGGAGATGGTTATCAGCAGGCTCTGGCAGGGCTGCCCTCACGCTTCAGCCCCGCAGCAGCTGGAAGCAGAGCCACCCTCTGAGCCGCTGACACGATAGGAAGGGTTTGTTTTGCTTTGCACAATGGCTGCTCAGGCCCTGTCCAAGAGTGGTGGCGGGCCCTTCAAAGGCGCTCAGCTTCGCGCTGCCACAGCCCAGGGGACCTGGTGCAGCCAGCAGCCGTCCTGCCCACAAGGCACTCCGCCTCACCCCAGGGACAGCTCAGTCCCTGAAACACCCATTGCAACAGGAGGCACGTTGTTGCCAGTCCCAGGGCAAAGAGGATCATCACCTGAAGAGCTTATGTCATCTCACTGGGAAGCCCAAGAGCAGCCCACGCGCCCATCCCTGCCTGCAGAGCATCCCCACAGGGAGGAGAGCAGGTCACTCCTGCCGTCTCTCCACTCCTCGCTGCTGTGAGGCCACCCGGGGACCTGCCCTGGCAGGGCGGGGAGCACTGAAAGACCCTCTTGAGTGCATCCAGATACCCCACAAACCATATCCTCTGGCAGAGCAGGGAGCAGCAGGGACTCGGCTCACCTCCGCTGCAAGCCACAGGGCAGGAGAAGACCCGAAAGGCAGCTGTGATGGCCATCAGGACAGCCAGAACAAGACAGCAATGATGTCCCACGGGGGGTCACCTGCCTGGCCCGCTCGGTTCACCTGCCCAGGAGGGGTAACAGCACAGGGGCCGTGCCGGGTGCATGCAGCCAACCTCACTGCGCAACTGCTTGTGCAACACGTGGCTGCAGCAGGTCTGGCCTGGCAGCGGTGCTGGGAACGCTCCAGTGTGCTCTGCACTGGGAAGAGCTCTTCATCCCCCCAAGCACAACTGTGGTTGCTGGTGGGGTGATCTCCATCAGAGGTGCTGGCGCCAGCAGTAGCTCCCCAAATACCCCAGCAGAAGCAGCCACGGAGGGCTACAGGGAGTGGGCAGAGAGGTTACAGCAAACCACACTGCACGGATGTGCAATACTGCACGGTGCTACGGTGCTTTATGCCCTTTTTTGCTCTGCTGCCGGGTCCTGCTTCCCAAGGCAGAACGAAGGGATGGACTGCCAGGCGCTGCGAGCATCACAGCCAACCAACCAAAGCTGCTGCTGTCCTGATTCCTCCACATCTCCCTATGCCTACAGCTCAGCCCTCTGCCTTCCAGAGCAGGGCCATCAGTGTAAAACCAAAGGGGAAAAAACCCTGGTGGACTGAATACAAGATCTGAAAGGGCTGAGACCACTGATTTCCCCTCCCTGTGCCCCAGGGCAGAGTGAGTGCAGCCACCGCAGAGCTGCAAACCACTGTAAGGTGTGATGTGCCCAAGCCCCAGCACCCTCCCGCACAGCTCCTCCTTTTGCCCGGGTGCCTGCAGCCTCCAACACCCCTTCCCACAGCCTGAGCAAACACCACCGTGCCCCTACACAGCCCCCATCTCAAGACACCCCCCACCCCACCCCCCCTGAAAAGGGAGCAGGCACTGCCCGGCCGGGCACAGCACCCATCCCACTGCTGTCTGGAGTTCAGCTGTTAATGATGGGACACGAAAGCAGCACTTGGTGCAGAGCAGAGGCTCACCTCCTGGACCAAAGCGGAGCAGGGCAGTGCAGGGTGACCTCCCGCAGCCCACCCTGTCGCTCCCAGCAGCCACAGCCCGGGGGCTTCCAGAGCCAGAGGGGCTGCCCTGGCCTGCCTCCCTGAACTCCGCTCATTATTCATCCCAGCCTCACTGCCCAAAATAGCCCACAATGATTTCCGCAGTTAATTTGGGCCTGCTCTGAGCCTGAAGACTGTAATCTGAACTTGTCTCTAGCCAGCTTCTTTGCAGACCTCCCTGTCCCTGTGCTCTCAGATGCAGCAGAGGCACTCCATCCTTTCCTTCCCCCTGCTGCCCCGAAGGTACCCACCCTGTCACATCCCCTCTTCGGGACAAGGAACCTCTTCAGAAACTCACCTCCATCCTTAATCAGATGCCATCCATGCCCCTTGCTCCTCTTCTCATGGCTTACATAGCTCCGGGCATTTTGGGGGATGCCCAGCACTGTCCACCCCGCAGCGCGGCGCAGATTCCCCTGCAGCCCTTGACCCAGCAGCTCCCACACAGCGCTGCACCACCGTGACCAGCCTCCTCCACAGCAGCAGCTAACCCTGTGCCCAGCCCTGCCCACGTGGACACGCTGTCTGTCCCTGTCCCCACCACTCTGACATGTAGTCTAACCTGTCACTAAGCACACAGTGCTTAGACCCTTTCAATACATTCTGCCACCAGCTTTGGGATGTTCATACACCAAATAATTACGTATCACTAGCAAATGTTGTGGTCTCACTTTTCTCAGCTCTTCCAGAGCATTTAAACTAAGATGTCTCTTGTGAGTGCGTAAATGAAGAACAGGGATGTTCCCGTAGGATGGAGCAGGCCAGGTTAGCTTCAAGACTCACTGCAGAACACCCCAAATCGTGCTGCCCGCTGCACACCCCTGCAACAGCCACCCACACTGTCTGCGCCCCACTGGCTCGGGAGATGCCGGCTCATGCAGACATCCTCCTGTGCTTTAGAGAAAGCAGCTGAGGTGCCCACCCTACCGTCTGTGGCGGAGACTTTTGTTTCACTTTGGGTTATCTTATCGCCATAGGAAAGGCAATACAGCAGAAGAATTTCCTTTCCTTTATGTTTCCAGCCTTTCCATTGTCTGGCGTCTGGATTTCTGAGCCTCCCCACTCAGCAATCCGCTCAGGCCTTTGGAAACATGAATGCAGGCGCTTCTTATCAGCAGGAGCTCTGCAAAAGCTTCTTTTGCTGCTGCAGGCAGCCCAGGCAGGGTCTGGCCATCCCAGGGCCCTATCCTCACCCTGCTGAGGACCCATTCTCACCCTGCTAAGCTTCACCCTGTTAATGAGCTGTGCATCTTCCTCTGCCCAGGGCAGGTGCCAGCTCAGCCATTCACCTGGAGGGATGGCAGTGCCAGGCAGCATGGCTTGATGAGGTTTGACCATGGCAATGAAACACCATAGTCTCTGGTTTCTTTGTTTCCTTCCAGTTTATTTAGCCAGAGCAGAGCCTAGAGACTAGGGCAGGATGTGCGCCATTGGGAAGGAGGAACAGCTATAAGCCACCAGCACCTCAGAAAAGACGGTGGGAAACACCATCAGCCCAGGGCTACAGCAAAGGCTCTTTCCCTGATATGCTCCTTGTAGGAGCCACCATCACTCATCCCAGGGCAAAGACGCTGCTAAGCTCTAGCTGCAGGGAGGTAACTGGCCCCAGTTGTGCTCCCCACCACTCTCCTGTGCAGGAAGCTCTTCTCTTCCCCTGTGCTCTGTAACAGAGAGGAGCAGAAGAGCAGCCAGGGAGGTCCCCATCCTGGATGCTCTTGCTCCAGCCAAGTAACCAGGCCACCCAGGGCTTCCCCCCCAGCATCTTGGGGCTGGGGCAGCAGGGAACAAGCCATGGATTTGAAAGACACAGATGAGGTTTGAGACAAAGCAGTGCTTCACGTGCAACAAATGCATCAGCGTGGGCTGCGGGGTTCTGTGGATCCTCACACTGCAGCTGTAGCCTCACCAGCGCACACATAGCCCAAGGCACTGGAACATGCCCAGTGCTGCGGATGCAAAACTGGCTGCTCCCTCCTGACCTTTGCATGGGCTCCTACATTTCTGCAGCTTCCTCTGGTCTGCACCACACACGTTTTGAGGCACAAAATCGCCCCAGGGCAAGAAATTCACCTCCTCATCACAGGAATGGGCAGTGCTCTCCTTTACAGCAGGCAGCACCTGCCAGGCGCCCCATGAGCCTGGGTCATGAGTCAGTCCCCCACATACAGCACTTAAGTCATACATAACCTGCCAGGTGGGTTTCTGTCTCGCTGGTCCCTGACTCAGCAGGCTTCAATTCCAGAGTCTGCCAAGGGTGACTGGGCAGGGCTTGTAGCCCCCAACGCTGGGGGAAACACCAGCCCAACCAAAGAAGACTGCTGGGTTCAAACCCAGCCATGAGGCTGCATCTCTCCCACAGCCCCAATTCTAGGGAGTGTAGTCAACAGTGGTGGGGTAGAAGGACCCCCACACCCCTTTGCAGCAGGACAAGGGTGAAAGGAGATGCGGGAAGCTGTCACCACTCCGCCAACGCAGTGCTCCGGACACAGCATGGTGTGGCAGCCTGTGATGGAACCCCAGAGCTTATCCCCTCTCCCAGGGCGGCCCTGAGGAAGCACCTTCTGCCAGTTACCGCTTGCTCGGCTGGGGAGACGAGTGCTTGGGGCGTCTCGGAGAGGCTGCAGGTTGTCTGAAGGTGCCCGGGCACAGCACAGAGGAAGGCTGAGCAGCCGGACTGGGCTGGCTCCGCTGCACCGTCACATCTTCGAAGTCCCACTGTGAAGAGAAAGGAGCAGGTGGGGCCATGGTCGGGTGCAAGGGAGCGTGGGGCAGCACTGCTCCCCACGGGCAGCACAGGGCCCACACCACCTCTTCCCAAAAGGGGAATTTGAAACTAGAAAGTATTTGGTTCTTTCTCCACGACAACGCAAGCAAAGCTCAAAGCAGAAAAACACTGGTTTCCATTTTTCTCACGTGCTTCCCTCCCGCCCAGGCAACGTGAGGAGGGGGTGGTGGCCAAGTGGAGTGTCCCAAGAGAGGGAGAATCCCTTTTCTCTGGGACCCCCACAGCAAGGGCTCCTGAGCATGCCCCCTGCACAGCTGGTTCCGAGAGGCACCAAGCAGAGACAACTCTTGCTTAAAAACCCTATGAAGTCCCAGACAAAGCTCCGGCTGGTTCACCACCACCAGCCAACACAATGGGGTTCTGCAGAGGCTTCCAGCTTCCCTTTGCTCTGTGCAGGCAGCAACAGCTTGGCTGGATTGCAGGAATTTCCCATCAGGGACACCATGATGTTTCTGTTTCTTTGCCTCAACTGCTACGACTCTCATGTGACAGAGGGGGACATCTCCAGGAGGGTAAACCCAAGTCTGTTCCACCCGGCAAGCGCAGCCCTCCCTCCCTGACACCACCCATGGTTCAGACCCTTTTCCCGCAGCAAGAAAAAACACTGGGACAGAGTTCCTCTGACTCAGGAGAGGTTTCTTTTCCTCTCATCCTCACCATGACCTCTCTTTTGGGCACCTCAGGCATTTAGCCCTGACAGATCATACTCTGAGGTGGCCTGGGGTCCCTGCCTCTCTCCCATCAGCCCAACGATATTTTTTGCCAAATTTTTGCTGTAAAAGGAAAAAAAGCAAAAGAAGAAAGCTGGACTTGAGCCACCACATGGGAGGGGGTGACAGAGCACAACACTGCTTGTCACAGACATCTCAGGTAGAGGAACCTGCTGAGGCCAGGCAATGGCGTAAAGCTCATGGGAGCAGGGAAGGAGCTGTGAGCAGAGGAAAAAAAAAAAAAACAACAAAAAAAGCTGTTTCTTACTTTAAAGCAATGGTGTTTCAGGACAACAGAGCTGCTTAACTTTGGTAGAAACAGCCTGAGAGTCCCTGGACCCAGCTTCTCACTTGCCAGGACAAGAGCCACTTGTCCCACCGTGGTCCTCTTGACTGCCTTCTTGGGCAGGCTGGCTGGGAACAGCTAGTTCGTGTGTCACTCTGCAGGGGTCCCTGGGGACCTGCAACCTCTGCTGGGATCCTTAACTGGAACAGGACCCAACGCTGCTGCACTGGGGACAACCTCCGGCGTGGCCAGGGCTGCTCTCCCTCTGCCTTGGAAAGGCCGGCCCCTAACGGCAGGAGAGAAGGATGTTAGCCTCCTCCAAAGAAGTAATGAAGTAGTTTTGGAGCAGGCGGTGACTTCAGAAAGCCAGTGAGATGCTCGCACGGCAGCCCCTCGCTGCGGGACTCCCTGGTGCAAAAGTCATCATCCCACCCATCCTTGGGCTGAGACATCAGGAAAAGATCAGACACCTGATCCTGACAGCCACAGGGCCAGGTCTGCAGCGGAGTGACAGACAAGGGCTTTTCTGTGTAATGCTGGCTCAGCCAAGCTGGGGCAAGTGAGGCCCGTACATCGCCTGCCATGGACCACAGCATTAGAAGAGCCACAGCATCCTACAGCAGAGCAGCTCAGAGATTTGCAGTTGGTGGCATCCCCCTCATTTGCTCACCCATGATGCTTCCATTTTCAGAGACAGAGTAAGAAATATTGCTCTCCCCCAAAACAGACTCTGCAAAGCACGTTTTCTAGTAGATGGCTAGTGGCTCTGACATGCAATGGCAGTCCTGTGTGTGAAGGACAGCCGCAGCCTTCTGGACCTCCAGGGCAGAACTGGGGCCAGTGTTGCACCAGCGTGACCTGCACTGAAACCCTCTTGCAGCCAACAGCAGCAGTCTGAGTGGAAAAAGCCCTTAGGAGAAACTAAGCAAGACTACCAGGAGGTAGCAGGGAAGCTCTGAAAAGGTACAAGCCTTGCCCCTCACCTGGTAATAAAACTCCACTAACTAGTATGGAGACAAAAAAGAGAAGGGGCAACGTAACACCACCAAGAGGAACTCTGTGAAGTCCCCTCATTTCACAGCAGCTTCTCTGCAGGACCAAGTCAGCTACAGCTCAGAGTAAAAAGACCTTTGAGTGAGCCTGGGACAGCCTGGATCTCAGCCTGGCTCCAGCCATGGACGGGGACTCCCCAGGCAGGCAGGCGAGGCTTGTGCACACTTGCGCGAGGGGATGCGGAGATGCTGTGGTGGTTCACCCATGCCTTGACAGAGCAAGCTAGTCTCTACACTCCCCTTCTGAGCTTTGCTCTGCAGAGCAGCTTATGTGCCTCAGCAGCATCCTGGGCATTGCTCTGGGATGGACCTGTCGGAACAGGGCTCTAGACCTGTCCCTGGTGCCAGGGCTGTCACTGTATGGGGCGGATGGCTTAAAGTACACACTGCAGCAGGGCAGAGCCCCAAGGGACAAGAAACAACATCTAAAGAGCCAGGAGCAGGCACTGACCTCAAGCTCCAAGTTGATAGATGTGGCATCAGAGGAGCTGGATGAGGAGAGCCCAGCACGCAGGGCTGGGAGCAGGGGGCAGGCAGGCAGCTGTGGTGGCACAGGGTTTGCTGCACCCGTCCGTGCATCCCCAGGCAGCATCACCACGCCGTGACCAGTCTGATAGGTGACAGAAAGCAAGAGAAGGACATCAGACAGAGACATCACCAGGGAGAGCACCAAAACCCAGCAGCCCCAGTACGTGCACAGCACCTTGGGGCTCACATTGCAGAAGCATCTGCAAGCTGCGGACCTCCCTGCACTGTGCAGGACAGCAAGGTAGATGCATCCACTCCCCCTCTTCTACCCGCCCCCCCAAATCTGGGCACCCACCCCACAGCCATCCGCAGAGAGCCCATTCTCTGCCAGAGGGGTGAGAGCATCCCTGACCCCCCCCGGATCCTGCCCCAGCCCCGCAGGGTGTACTGAGCCCCAGCAGCCTCTCACCTGCTGCACCAGCCCAATCATCAGGTCTAAGCAGTGGCTGGTTGCCACCATCCTGGGCCCAGACTTGGGTTTTGGAAACGTGTTAAGCAGGACCCAGTTTGCAGCCTGCAAAGGAGAGCGAGCCGCGTCAGCTACAAGCAGGAGAGCTGCGGCCACACTGCAGGCTGTGCCAGGCAGCACAGCACCCGTCCCCATCCAACAGCAGTGTCGCTCCAGCCACACCACGAACCGGGGAGCTGGGGGGGTGCGGGATGGTGCTGAGCTGACACATCTGGATCCTGCAGCCAAGCCCTCCCCACCTCCCAGAGGGAGTAGAGAGGTGTGGGGGTGAAGAGGGATCCCCACCAGCCTCCCCCCTTGCAGTGACTGCTGGGGCAGCATCTCCGAGCTGCACAGCAGTGCCAAGCTGCTCCCAGGGCAGCATAGTAAGAAAATGCATGTGGCCCTGTGGTGAGCATGATGTTCCCAGTGCCAGCAGCATGCTGACCCTCCATACCCCTCCTCCGTGGGGCCCTGGCCCCCAACAACCCTCCACCCTCCCCTGGGGAGGCAGCGGAGTAACGCTGTCCAGCAGGACAGCTCTCCTTCCCACCCTTTGATCAGAGAGGGAGGGGGAAAGAACCTCTTCTTCCTCTGCTCCTCCATCATCTTCCTCTCCCTCTCCAGCCAGGGATCCCCAGACGCCAGCCACCTCTGGTACAAGCCGCTGCCTCATCTGGCTCTTGGCCATGCAAGCGATGAACAGGAGCTGAGCCCCCATTAAGGGTATTTCTGGAGCGACAGCAGAGCCCCCTCCCCATGCCAGTCCCACAGCCCAGGCACGGGGACCAGGAGAGGAGCCGTGCCACATCCACCTCCACATCCCAGCCAAGAGCCCCGAGAGAGGAGCTGGGAAAGGATACAGCCATGTCCAGTGCAGCTGAGCCCAGGGCGATCAGGAGCCAGGGCAGGGCCCTCAGGACATGTGCAGGCTGCTGGTCGTGGGTGACAATCGCTGCTGCATAGAGGACACCAGCTGCGGCCGAGCAGAGGGTGGCCCACAGCCGCTTCCATGGGCATGGCTTCCCACTGCACTGAACCACCCAGACCCTGCTTTGGAGCCACACATCCTGTCCCCAGCCGGGGACACCACCGCAGCCATCACGGGGACCCTGCACCCTGCTGGGAAGGGGGCTGCTGTGCCAAACCCCGCAGCTGCCCCAAGGGCTGAACAGCCGGGAAGGGCTGTGCAGGGGGCATGGGCACCCCACATCCCCCCCAGGGCTTTTGCAATGGGATGAAGGAGTCACCGGCATGGCTGGGGAGCCCTGCCTGGGACACGGGGGCAGAAGGGCAGCTGTGCCAGGCAGACACTTACTGCTCTGGAGAGCGCAGGGATCCTGGCCATGAGAGCAACGAAGGTGGAGAGCAGCCCCAGGACAAAGCCCAGCGCTTCCCTGTTGTCCTGAAGGAGGGAGAAGAAACAGGGGAGGCAGGGGAATGCCTCCATCACAGCCTGCCCAGAGAAGAGGTCTGGAGAGAGCCCAGCATGCACATCCCGGCAGGAGCCCCGTCCCCCCCATCAGCTGTTCCAGGTGTCCCGATGATCCCAGGGACTTCACCCTCCTCCTGCCAGACCAGAAGTGCCGTGGTGTGCGGGGGCTGCCTCTCCCAGCCCCCACCCCCTGAGGTGCAGCAGCTGCGGTGTGTCCTGGGGGACCAAAGAGCACCCCTGGACCAGCCTCGGGCACCCCAGGAACACGAAGCCCCAGGAAGCTGAGACGGCAGCTTGGGCAGCGCCATGGCTGGAAAGGGGAAAATACAACAGCACAGAACCCACTGGTGCTCGCCCAGGCCCTGCCGCTGCCCCCTGGCCCTGGGGGGACGAGGAGAGGGCAGCTCACCTCCCAACACTGCCCCGAGCAGCCTCCGCTGGGCTCCCTCCAGCCGCTCCAGGGAGGACCGGGAGCCGGGGGCCAGCAGAGCCCTGCCAGCACCCACGGACAAGGGCAGGGCGAGGGCCAGCAGACCATCCTGCAGCCACCGCCTCCTCCTCCACCAGCAGGGTGGACCTGCGTGGGACACGGGCTCGCATTCTGGGACACGTTTTGCCCCATCCTGCCTTCGTGGGCTCCGCTGGGTCACTCCACTCCTCACCCATCCTGGGACCACCAATCCACCCCCCACTCGCCCAGGGTGCCACGCCGCTACCCCAGGTGCTGCTGTCCCCAAGGTGCCTGCGCTGGGCTGCCCAGCCAGGGGCAGGCGGTGCTCCCCGAAGCCCTCAGCTCAGAGCAGGCTGCTGCCGACCTGCGCCATGGCAAGGAGGGGTATCCCTGCACAAACCTGCTGTCTTCTGAGACTCAGGTGGACACGGGGGAAAGAGGGTGAGCAGGAAGCGGATGATTTTGGCCATGGCCATGTAGGCACCTGTGAGGATCTGGGGAGAGACACAACGGCACAGGGAGGCTGAACCTCCCCAAAATCCAAAACCTCGGGCAGCAGCTCACATTCCCCCACATGAGGGGCTGTGTTTGCCAGGGCTGCCAAAATCCTCCCCCTGCTACCCAGCACCCCAGGGCAGCAAAGCCGATCCTCCGGCAGGCCATTGTGGGTCCCCCGGCCGCGGCTGGTCAGGGCGCAACAGGGTGGAAGCCTTGCCCACCTGGATGCCGAGCTGGCTGGCGAGCAGCGCTCCAACTGCATTGCAGATGTGCCCCAGGAAGCTGTACAGGAGGCAGAGGACAGACACCCGCCGCCGGCCCTGCCACGGGCACCCACAGGACAGCCTAGAGCAGAGGGACATGCTGCTGCAGCTGTGCTCAGCGCTGCGGGATGTCGGAGCAGAGCAGCTTTGCAGCCCAGCCCAGCCCAGCCCCGGCAACTTATAGCAAGCGGGCGGCGATCCAGAGCCCCCAGGACACACAGCCCAGGTCCCCAGCCAGGCAAGCCGCTGGCCAGGCAGCAGAGCCACTGTGTCCTGCGGCCATCGTCTCCAGCATGGCTGGCTCTGAGCCTCCCTGGGCAGGGAGTGCTGGCACCCACCCCGCAGGTGCGGCACCCAGCACCACCTCCACCTACAGTACAGCACCCAGCAGCTCCACTGGGGCAGAAAGCACCACACACTGCTGGGAGCAGACTCCGGGCCAGACTAAGGCTCCTTAAACTAAGGCAGAAGAGACCTGACAGCTCCAGCTCCTGCCCTGCAGGGAGGAGAACTCTAGTTCTTGATGCAAGCACAAGATATGGTAGAAGGGAAGTTCAGCTTCAAACCATATTCCCAAATCAGCTCTGCATTTCTGCTGCAGGTATCAGTGCAGCAGGTAACAACATCAGCCAGGAAAATGAACTGCTTGCATTATAAAGCACAGCCCCCGAAAAGGGGAGGTAGACCACTGGGGTGCTGAAAGTGCTGTGGATCCCAAAGAACAGACTGGAGCCAGTTGCAGCCCACACACTCCCTCTACATGCACACAGCGCTTTAAGAAAACAACACTCAAAAATGGAAAGTTACCTTCTGCAGAAAGTAACAGGAGCAGCAGAGAGAGGCTCATTCAGCAGATGGCCGGGGCAACGCACAACGCCTCCTTTGTGCAGGCTCCTGCCAGCGGCGCAGTCCCCACACTGCCTCACGCCTGCCAGCTGCTTGCACGCCCTGTATTGAGCTGTCAGCACAGCATTCCCCAGCAAGGGTAGGGCAGGGTGGATACAGTTCAGCAACAGACCACACTACCACAGGAAAGCATTAATTTAATGATGGTCCTTGCCTCTTACCCAGTTTGCCCACTGCACAATAGCAGCATAAAATATTAACAAGCCTTTAGGTCCACAACTCTTGTTTATGGTCCTTCTTCTATCGAGGCAAGAGTCCTTTAGCACAGCAAGGAGCACTTTGCATTTAACAAACCTGAGCAAACATTATTTGCTCAGTTGTATTTACATTATCCTCCATTCATTCATGCAAACACTGCAAGTGGTTTGGCAGGTCTTGTAGCCAAAGGTTTCTGCGAGCAACAAGCAGAGTTGTCCCAAACCTCAGCCCCTGGGGACTGCTGTTATTCACTAGGTTTGGAAGGGTCTACACCAGGACACAGCCTGTCCAGCAAAGAGGCTCACAGAAACCCAGCTGGCAGGAAAGGGCTGAGAATGCAAAAGCAAACTCAGGTACGTGCAACAAGAACTAAGAATTCAAAATGCTTTGAAAGCAGAGAAATAGAACAGAAAAAAATATTTTAAAATGTCAATAAAGTACACCCCCAACTTCAATTTGACAGGTAATTTGACAGATAATAGCTTCACACAAGACAGGACAAAAAGAAATGGGCATTTCTGAGAAAATAGGTCCCTGAAGGGCCTAGAAAACAAATCATATGAAGAGCGATTGAAGGAGCTGGGACTGTTTAGTTTGAGGAAGAGGAGGCTGAGGGGAGACCTCATCACTCTCTACAACTATTTGAAAGGACACTGTAGAGAGGTTGGTGCTGGTCTCTTCTCACAGGTAATTAATGACAGAACAAGAGGGAATGGCTTCAAGCTCCAACAGGGTAGATTTAGACTGAACATTAGGAAAGAATTTTTCACAGAAAGAGTGGTCGGGCATTGGAATAGGCTGCCCAGGGAGGTGGTTGAGTCACCATCCCTGGATGTGTTTAAGAGCCATTTAGATGTGGTGTTGGGGGATATGGTGTAGGGGAGAACTTTGTAGAGTAGGGTAGATGGTTGGACTCGATGATCCCAAGGGTCTCTTCCAACCTAGACAATTCTATGATTCTATGATTCTAAAGTATTCTAAGAGACCAAAAGCGGAAATGATCCCTCCAAAGAGGGTGGGGAAATCTCAACAGAGACAGATTTGGTTAGGGCACAGCCCCTTCAGGAAACAAAGACAAAAATAATCTCCTCCAAGAGAACCAGATTACATAGTCTCTCCTGAGAATCTACTTTCTGCTATGGTACACTGACTTAAAGTACCATTGATCATGTTCATTCAGTGTAATTATGCTTTAGTTGTACAGGTGGCAGGGAAGTATCTTCCCTCCAGTGATGTAATTAAGACCTTGAGAGCAGGGACTCCAAGGGAAACAGGAGCCGAGGTGAGAGCTCTGCTGTCAGGGACCCTCTGCATACTCAGTGCAAATTGGCTGTACAGGACAAGCAGACAAAGGGTCACAAAGCCAAAACCACATCTGCTGTGGCTTTGCTCAGCAGTTGCTTTCATCTTTCCAGGCCTTAAGTGTGGATGGAGAGTACAAAATTACAAGACAGCAATTCCTTTTTTAGTATCAGAGACCAGCGTCATCTGGTACTCTGCTTCACCACCTAAAAACAAAGCACAATTTGTCTTTCCAAGCCTTTCCAGTCCTAGCATTACTCCCTGTGCTACGTTAGCAATGAAGAGCGCTGAACCAAGTGTACAAACATTTTCTCAGCAGGGTGACCAAGGAGTAAATCTCACTTAAGTCTGACCCCAAACAAGTACAGTCTTTCTAGCATCAAATACTAATGTACGCATTAAAAACTGCTATTATGACACTTTTGCAACCAGATCAATGCCTAACAGGTCAGCAAGACAGAACACGACACCATATAGGAAGTAAAATCTCAAATATATTTAAGGACCAGATTTTTGGCCAGTCGCACGGAGCTAATGTTTTAAAATACCAATGGGAGGTCACACAGAAAAACAACTGGTACCAGCTCAGCGTGAAGGACGTCAAAGCAGCATTCTCCTTGCATGGTGTGCCGTGCTCTGCCTTAAGCTGGGAAGATAAGGAGTGGTTTCAGTACCGATTCTACAGAATAGGGCTGGTATAGCAGAGAAGGAAGACGGTGTTAAAGATCCTTTTACCTCATTTTTCAACACACTGAAGTGTTCTGTCAAATCAACAAACAAGCTTTAAAAAAAAAAAGGGGGGGTGATAGGCAATAGTGTCTCAAAATGTAACAAACATCACTCATTGAGATTCAACTGTGTAAAGATTTTAGTCAGTTTTACAGGGCTTGCTTTGATCCCAACAGATATAAAACACATCCTTTATGGAAGGGAAAAAAAAAAAACAACAAAAACCCAAACATTCCTGCATGGCTCTATCTGCTCCCATTGAAAGGATGTTTCAGCAGCAGTCAAGTGCCTGGGCTGGCGTCCAGATAACACAAATGGCCAAGTCCCTCTTGTTCTCAGAGGGGATGAGCTCCAACGATCACAGCCTGCTCTTATCCCCTGCACAGGCCAATCCATAGCATGGAGCTCCCATGTGAGCTAGTGACGCCCACTTATCCTTTTTTTCCCCTCAGTTCAGGCCTGCAGGTCAGAGCAGTCCCTGCCCTGGAAATGCCAGATACAGGTGCCAGAGCTAAGCCTCCAGGTGCTTAGTGATCCTGCGAATTTTCTCCTTCTTGTTCCTGTTTCCGTGTTTTTTCCAAGGCTTTCCTACCACATTCCCAGGATTGGGTGTAGTCACAGGTACAAGCCCGCTGCCGGGCCGGTATCCCATTGCAGCCCGGACCCCTTTCATCAGGGCGCGAACATTCTCCTGGAAGAGGAGACATAATCACCAGTGACCAATGAGAAGATATTTAGCGACAAGCAACTGTGATATGTTAATAAAACCAGACACAGGCAAGCCCAAACCCACCAAGACCTGCTCAGCCCCCAGCTCCAGAGCTGCAGAAAAGGTCACAGCATGCAGCTGAGCCAAAGCCTGCCAGCATGCTCCAGTTCTGTCTGCAGCCATGCCTCGCTGCACCAGGTCTACCACTGCAAGCAGAGGTGGTACGCTGACAAGACACTGAGCTCCGACAGACATGAGCTATGGTGCTAGGATCGATTCTCACAGTCACTGCTTTGCACACAACAAATTGTCTTTGCAAATAAATCTTGTGTCTGTGAAAGCCAGAGACTAAAATAACTTGCTCAAGTCTGGAGCGTGGGTAGCACTGCTGGGGCTCACAGCTCGTGCCAGCACTTTGAGCAGCCAGAGGAAGAGTCTGGTAATCCCAAAAATTCTTTTCAGGTCGTCGTTTTCTGAAACAGCTCACTGTTTTTTGAAAAGAGCCCGAGTTCTTGTTTTCAAAATGCATGATTATCTTTAGCTGTGCTGAAACAAGTACTGTTCACATCCAGCTAACCAAGCAGAATGGATGATGCTATCTATGACCCATCCTCTTCATTGTTAAATGCCTTGTTCTGATCCTTGTCAGGTGTGCAGACTTAATTAATTATGGATTTGACATTTCATTACGAGTCATTAATAATGCTTTTCAGTAGTCTAGGGGCAAAACAGATCCCTGTGAGACATAACAAGAAGCATACAATTCCCATTTTCCACTTAATTTTGAGATTTCTCCATTAGATTTTAGATCAGTTTGTGTTCTTTTCATCTGACTTCAGGTTCTGAGTCAAAACAACCATGTAGTACTAAACCAATTATCTTAAAAAAAGCTTATCGTGACCCCTAAATATGTCATCTCAAGAAAGGAAAGTTAGTTTGAAGGACCTGTTAGTCCAAAACCATGTTCCTGGTCGGTTGCTGTGTCACACCACCCACCTTCCTTGTCTGTCTTTCCAGTCACTCTCCTGTTTGCTCAAGATTGATGTTAGGCCCATAATGATGAGGGCCACCCTGCTGACCTTTTAAAAAAATCAACTATGTGTACCTCATTAGCTATCTTTCAGTCACCTAGGACATTCCCAGTGATTTAGGAAATAATAAAAAGAACAGAGCACTCTTGGGCAGAAATTATGTGCAGATGCCAATGGTATCTAACACCATTAACTCAACCCAGCACCCCTCCATCCTTAAAGGTATTTTTTTCAGTAACTATGACACACCAGTGCTGCTGTAAAAACTACTAGAATAAATCTCCAGAACTTACCTGGTGGAAAAACGTTTTGTCCACCACATTTTCAATTTGTTTTGCTTTGGTATTCTTCTCAAGCTTCACCTGTCCACTGGCCTGCACGTTTCTGCTCTCTGGGCATCTTTGATGCTGGTGCTGAAAATCATTTGGGTCAATGCCAGGAGGTGGATGGCAATATAACAGCTTCCCCTGCGAATGCAATGGGATACAGTTTTTACCAAAAAAACCCAAAAAACCAACCCAAAACCAACTCAGAGAGAGACCCAGAGAGGAAAGAAAACAACTCCAAAGCTAAGGAGGGCCCTGGAAGCCCAGGGCTGCACACTGGCAGAATAACTATCAGTACACCAGATTTCTCCCAGGTGACAACTGGTTTGACTTTAAAGCACCATTCTACCTCTACTTCAAAGCACCATTTCCAGCTGCAAACAATACAGTGCAAAACTCTCAGGAGTACTGGAGGATCCTGTTAAGAAATACTCAACAATAAGTTGCGGAGAGGTGCTGTAGAAGCACGCGGTACTACCATGCTCGTAACTGCAGTCCTTAGCTGCAAATACCGATCCAACTACACAAAATGGGTTTGTTTCCTGAATATCTGCTGCATGTTTTAGACATACGACAATTTATTTAGCTAGCACCTTATTTTTAAGCAATCATATTTTTAAAAGTAAGCAGCAGGAGAAATTTCATTTATTCCCTGAAAATATAAAAATAGCCTGATTTAAAGAGTATTTTAACATACGCTGATTTTATCCAGAGAAACAGAATTCATTTTATTGTCCTCCTTCCTGCTCCAGTGAAACCTTCAATTCACCCCCTAGCAGGAAAGAAAACCCAGATGTGGGAAGCACTTACACTGACATAGTCTTTTAACAGATATCGAGCTGATCTTGGCTGGTCTGGCTGTCCATGAGCTGTCATAAAGCCTCTCATACCTGAAAGACAAATCCAAAGTATATTTTGTGTCAGTACAACGAGAGCATTAACACATTCTTCCCTGCTGCCTAACTGCACATTTGCATCCTCTCTCCAAAAAAAAAAAAAAATCCCTCTGAAAGAGGTTTCAGTTGTGGAAAGCAGGAAGGAAAGGGGAACACTGCTGACCATAGGGGGGGCTGCAGAAGCATCCTAACCTGGAAGGAATTATGAGAGCTGACATCTCCCTACCACCACAAAACTTGATGGTTTTTTAGTTTTGTTTTAAGGCCAGAGAAGATTAACTGCATCAGAGAATCAGACAAGGTAGATAATCCTTCACTGCATTCTTCAAAAATCTAATTCAAGACACTGTTGATGGGAGGTAGCTGAAAGGATGAGAGCACCACACCACTCTATGCAGACCAGCAAGGCATTTCATGAACATCCTTAACACAATCACTACATCTGTCGGATGAAACTGGCAAAGCACCACTGCAACACACACATGAGATTAGCTGTTAACAATGGCCCTTCCTGAGGGGAGGGCAAGTTCTAACGGGGAGGTTCAACGCATGACAAACCTGAGTCTGGCCTAACTTTAAAAAGTTCCCCTAAGGCTGCATTCAGGATCATGCACACAGTCTAGGCAACAGGTTTCAAAGGGGTCATCACTTACATCCGTATGCTGTTAGCAGCTCTTCAGCTGTTGGCTTTCGATCTGGATCTTCATCTTCCCTTGGCCTTATGATATCTATTCCATAGGTTGCTTCCAAAATGTTTCGTGGAATATGCTGGCAAACGTAAGCTAGTGAAGGAAACCACCTGGTGATTTTCAGCTACACAAGTAATCTTGCCCTAATCACTCCAAGAGCACACATTAAGAATGATTTTAGATTTTGTCACAAACCAGAAAAACAATGCAAGTCTGACAAGAAGATAAACTTGAAATGAGATGAGGAAAGACCAACACAGCAGGGCTGGATAATCCAGTGTGCATCCCCACCGCCCTCAACGCGTGAGCACATGTGCCCCTAGCAGGGCTGGAACATGCTACGTTGCATACTCCAGATCCAACACTTACAGACACTCTCACAAACCCCATGCAAAGGATATTAGAGAAATGGGTGGGACATGGTCCCTCATCTGGTCTATAGGCAGAATTCCAGAACAAATCATTTCTGCCTTGGTAGAGATGAAAGATGGCATCACCAGACCAGGGCAATCACAGAGGCATAGGCCAGGTTCCACATACAGGGTCTACATAACAAATAATTGATGAGTTCACCAAGGCAAGTCAGTGTCCATGGAGGAAAAAGGAACAAAAAAAAAACCCAACACCAAATACACAGATAAAACAAATGGGAATAAGCAGAAATTCTACTAACACAGACATGTGCCCTTCTGGCCCCTGCCAATGAATTAAGGAAATCTCGTGGAAGACAGCAGCACTTCCAAGGTTCATAAATAAGGTGTCCAGATGGGGGCAGCAAGATCTTCAGCTCTCCAATCTGATGGGAGAGAAGAAAGCGCTCCAGAAACCTTTAACTGGGTTGGACCTTTTGAAACAGGTAGGAGATTGCACAAGTACAAATCCCACAATGCTCGTTATAGCATTGGAGTTACTACCTCAAAATCAAGAGCTTGATCAATACGAGAACAGCAGCTTAACTGGACTTGTTCACAGCAATGACTGTGGACAACAAGGACTGTTTGAAAGCTTGACCTTAAGCTATTCAGAAGAGCGCTCACTTTTCAAACGTTTTCTCCTCATGACTGAAGTTGGAAAAAGAAGGGCCAAGCTACTTAAATAAAATTGGGACATGGAAAATATCTCCCATTGCACAGCAGCTCTCATGAGTGACTCAAACTGCAGCAAGAGTTTGGAAGCAAGAACCAAAGTTCCAAAGTTATATACACCAAGCCCACCCCTCTCCAACCTGCTCTGCTGGGCAGAGTACAGGTTGGCACACAGAGTTCTCAGCGAGTCCACATGGTTGCAACTAGGTCATAATGAAGTGCTCTTNGAAAGTGCTTTGTACGGCCTGGTGTAGCAGACACTGACACCTTCTTATTTCCAAGGATGGTGTTGATGGTTGAACTTTTGCCAACATTAGGGTAACCCACCTAGATGACAAAGAAGTGGAATGGTAACTGATATCAGGCAGGGCAATGCCAGAAGACTGGCAGAGCTCTGAAACAGAAGTACTTTAATAAAATACACTAAAAAAATTAAGGCAATCAGTGGGGAACGCTGAGTTCCAGGAACTTCAGAATTAATCTTCGCACAAAATGCTCAGTGATTTGTGCTTGCTAGTTTTTAATTTACCCTTATAGGAAGCCAGGCTACAGGATGAACTTCTCCCATGGAAGACATATGGAATTAAAATTTAGATTAAGCAAGTTCTATTTAAGCACAAAGCCAAACTCACCAGCCCAACATTTACTTCCCCATCCTTCACCCTTGGTCCTTTGTGCATGGTTTTGAATATGTCCAGCAGCTCATTTCTCTGTACCAGGTGGCTGAAGTTCCTGATGTTCCTGTTCTGCTCCTGCACTACATGCTGCACTGCAGTACCATCAGTCCTGCTTTCCATCCTCTCTGGGGCAGTAGCATTTACTTTGTCCCCACCTTCATCTTCAGAACAGGTTTGCCAGGCCTCCTCTTCATCATCTTCACAGTCTTCATATTCATCACTGCTGTCATCATCACTAACCAGAACTTGGTTTACAGTTTGCAAAGCGCTGCCTGTGGATGTGCTTTCTGCACTATCTTGTGCTGTATCATCATCTTCTTCTTGACCGGAGCTTTCATCCTCAGAATGACTCAGATCCTCTTCTACATCTTCAGTGTCTAGCTCCTGCGAGAACAGTTATTTGATAGGTGAAATGTAAAGACAACAGTAAGTCTTGCTGTTGACTGCAGTTGCTGCAGCAGTCACCTATCTTTTTATTAGCCAGATCCCAATGAATGATAATTCAGTACTTACATCAAACAAGTTTTTTTTAGGTGTCTTAAGTATGATGTAGAAACTACTGGCCAGTTTTAGGAGAATGACAAAAGCATTCCAAGAGGGATTGTTAGCTTCATTGTGAAGTCGTTAGAGGTTTCTCTCCAGAATCACAACTGTGAACGTGAACACACCCACAGCATCCTTACACACACCAGCAGCAGCACCCACGAAGTATTTTTTTTTAAGTTAAAGTGTTCCTAGTAACAGGAATGAATGTAACAAAGACCTTTTCATAACAACAGTATCTTGAACTTTCCAAAAAAGAAAACAGACATAACACTTTCAGTCTCACTTTTAAATCAATCTGTAAAAACATTTTATCCAAGAACTGTGAATCAGCTGAACAGATTAGGTATTTTTGAAAGAGATGTGGGATATTCCATAGCTGAACAGCCATGGCTGTAACAGATGAACCCAGTAAAACCTGAAAGTGGGATTTACCAATAACATGTTAAACTTGAGGCAGCAGCAGAGTTTGTTCCACCAGGCAGAGTGAGAGAGAAAGATCCTCTGTACAGATAACCACATCCCTCACAGCATCCCTCTTGGAAAGGATTCCAATTCTTTCAACAAGTTCAGAGTTTGCAAACAGATCTACAAGGGCTGTTTCTGTAGCTATTAGTCAGCAGCCTCAAGGAACAAATTTACATTCCAGTTCAATATTATTTATCAAGTCACTAACCTTGGAAGAGAAATTGTAAGCACCGCAAAGAGTGACTGAAGGGTGTACCACTTAGTTCACCATTTTACTCTCCTCACTTTTGTTTCCAAATCAATCATTAAAACACTGTTTTACAGCCACACAGGTCCTTAGAATAACCCTTCCCTGAGAAAAGGCCTGTGCCTTTCCTAGAAAGGTGTTCACGTGTATCACAAGCATAACTGCAAAGCAAGTTATCCAAGGCAGCCAGCACATACCCAGTTGGAACTGGTCGTCTACAGTACCTTTGCTTCTCCAGATAGCCGTGTGCACTCTGCCAGAGCTGACCAGAACACCACCTTAACACCTTCTTTCTCAAAGAACTGTGCCCAAGCAGCCCGCTGCTCCTCACTCAGCAAATCTGCTTTGTTTATCAGGATCATGTTCTCCTTGTCATTGCTGACTTCCTTAACATAACTTTCCTGAAGAAAACAAGAGAAGGATCAGTTTGTACTCTGGTTTAGACTCCTCCTCCCCCCAAGGAGATATAAGACCAGCAAGGCAAGTTACCCCATCCAACTCCACATGACTGCAGCTAAGTTTACTGTCCCCTGGGCTAGACGGAACTGGTGTTTAGCAGACAGCTACAAGAACAAATTGGAGCATGCAACTACTGCAATACAGGTTGTTTCTGGCCATGTGTGCAAACACCTTGTCTGCTTAGAGCTATGACAAGATATTAATTAGCACCTCACAGCAGGAACTCCTAAGATTAACTATTTGAGCAATTTCCTATCTTATTGAGGCACAATGTTCCATAGTCTATCATTACAAAGCTGTCACTTTAATAATTCTTGATCCTCCACTTCAGCACAGTAATCCTCACCCATGCTTTTAAACAGAAGAATTCCTTTAAGTGCGGACCCTTCTAGTGGGTAATGATGAGCAATATAACAGCTGCAATATAACATCTGTAGAACTGCCTCTAAATCCACAACACTGTATGCAATATCAAAAAAAAACACTGAAGAAAAATAATTTGATGCCAGAATACTTGCATAAATAAGACATCCAGTTAGGTACAACAGCAGAACAGCTTCAAGGTAGCTGAATGTGTTAAAAAATAAATCATATAAACTCTAAGAAATAAAATGAAGACAACATTCAAGAAAGTGGTTTACTTACCAGATCTTGGCATCTGAACAGAAGGGGGTTTCTAGCATCTACTATCTGGACTACAATATCACTGCAAAAATAAAAGAAAGCCCCATAAAGCACTCTTTCTCACCTTGCCCCAAATAAAGCAGCAAGGCACAGTACATCCTAAAAGCAAGGTTTTGTTTTTGCTTGGAATGGTTTTAACGGTATTATCCTACTCAGTACCTTTACTGAATTAACAAAAGCATCTCAGCATCCCACATGCCCAAACAGAGCCACGCTTATGCTACAAGCCAGTATTGCTGTACAGTATTTCTGCCTTGCTTGGCTAATTCTCCTGTACAGCCGGCAAGGGAAAAACAAGCATGCGAATTTTGCCAACCCATCTACCCTTCAGAAATTCTCAGCAGGCAAGAAGCAGAGCAGTGGTATTCTATCCTTTAGAATGCTACTAAAAAATGTAATAACATAACTTTATTTCTGTCTATTCTCATCTCCAAACTGCAGCAGAGTGGCTACAGAGAGGAAGAAGAGGTGGGTTTCCTACAGAGTGAGGTATTCTGGAACACTGTTGTCCCTTTTTCATGGACCAAGACATACAAAGTCTCCCACAAATGACTTACAGATACCCAGCATTTGCCGTCAGGCATTTTCAAAATTTATTTTGTGCTCTTCTTGTCACGAAGCACAGAACAGTGAAAAAATTAGACTCCAGTAAAACATGTTGTTCACCCCCGCAAGCAAGGCCTTGCATGTGTGCTTTTAGGAAATGTCTTCCAAATCCAGACACCAGGTTGCCACCACATATGTGAGCAACACTCATCAATTCTACACACAAATGAAATGCACTGGCTTCAGATACCAGAGGCACCCATGTTCCTTTCTTCAAAAGGAGGGGGAAAATTTAACTACACCGTCTTTCACTAGAACTTCTCCAGGGTGGTAATTTAACATACTGGTTGCCGGATATTGATTCTATTTGTTTGACAGGGATTTCTGTTAACTCAGGACAGCTTCTGAACACCATAGGTTGAATGGAAGAATTTCAAGCCTCACTAGGCAGTTGGTTACATATTTAAAAAAAAACCAACAAACCAAACAAAACAAACCAATAAAATCCCCAAAGGACTCGTTCAATAAGCCACATGGGTACAAAGACATACTGAACAGTTACAGCAATTCAAAGATCAATATGAGAGAAAGCTGACACCATGGTACTAGGATGGGATACAGAGAAGTTACTGAATCACACTGCTGGGAGCTAGTTTGAAGCAAACACAAGAAAAGCCTGACAACAGATCAAATTATCTGGTAAGGTAAGGGACTGGTCGACTTTCCCGTTCAATTCTGAGACAGCATCCTCACTCTAAATGAAATAAAAAGCTCCAACAAGAGCAGAAAGGCATTAATAACACATTCCAGCCACCTCAAAACACACAATACACTCACACTGCACATCATGATACCCTATAGTGGACGCTCCCAATCCAGCTCTCTCCCGGCCAAAGACCCAGCACCACCCAGTACAAAGCCACTTCTGTGAAAGGACCAGCTCACCATGACCTCACTGGTTAAGTATTTTTCAATTTTAGCAAAATCAGATGAGATGATCTCAAACTTAATTACTAGTGAAATTAAATGCCCCAGTTAGATTAACGTAGCAGATAGCACTCCTATTGTATTACAGTTCAGCAAAGCAAACAAAGCTACTTCTGTGATATGACAAGCTGTTGTCTTTTGTGCACTGCTGCAATTTCTCTGCATGGCAAAAGGCCAAGGACCAAGAGGCTCACTCTTTCCCAATGTTATTTAGCTGTTCTCCCTTGCCTCCTGCCCCTGAACATCAGGCTGCAGCCATGTGGTTCAGAAAGAGCGAAAAGGGTTAAACTTGGCAAAAGACCTTAAAGACGCATTCTCAGAAGAGGCCTCCCACACACAGTTACTGGAAGAGGACAAGAACAGCAGCAGCTGAAGAATCATCAGAGGCTCAAAGCAAACCACCTGCAGAATTGCAGTGCTAGCGCGTGCCACTAAGCAGCTGCCCTTCTCCACGTCACATTTTGATCACTTCAAAACCAGATCACTTCAGTGCTGATAATAAAACATTATTAACTGTAATTGGTTTTCCTGTGCTCAGACACTCAAAGGCTTCAACTCAGTAAAACACATTAAACATTACTTTTAAAAATCAGACAGTGATATTCTTTACCTTCTTTCAATGACTCTCCAAAGCTGACGCCAAAATTCCAAGTTTCGTTCAAATGGGGTTAGAATTAACTTTTTTTCTTCTTCAAGACTAAGGCAAAATAGAGAAAAGACGTCATATTTGACACATTTCAGGCAACAAGCACACCACCAGTTCTTCCTCAGATCCAGGAGGCTTTAGTTTCAGAGACAGCTATCAAATCAGACTCATATAGCAGGTACTATTTCTGCCAGTTTTACATCCAGGTAAACTGGTGTCAGTGGCACATGTTCAGCAGTGATACAATGGCTCCTGACCATGCCAATGGAGAAGTGGTAAGTGACAGAAAGAGCAAAAACTCATCAAAAGTCTGCCTGTGAAATTTCAGAGCCACAATCATAAATCAGGGAAGTTATCCCAAATACCAGCAGTTATTACTCAAACAAGTACCACCTGGAAAACCTAACGAATTTGGGGATGGTACCTGACATGGCTCTATACAACCTTTAATTCATTGTTACCAGCACCTGAGGGACTTTGCTCAGGGTAAGCGTAGGTTCATATGGTGTGAGCAGATACCACCTAACTCTCCAGGCCAGCAGATGCAGTGCAGGACCAGTACAAGCTGCTGTACACAGGCTGACAGCGCTGCATTCTATTCAGAGCAGCACTGTTGCTCTTAGAGGACACATTCACCACTCCTCCACTTCACAGGCAAGAACAGAACATCACACTCCGTCCTGAAGAATTTTAACCATAACCAGTACAAAAACACACACGCACAAGACAGCTGTGCAGAGCTCACCACAAAAACGTATCTGGACTGTGGCTGGGCTGTCCAGCCTCCCAGAACAAGTACAGGGAGCCACTGACAAGACATTACTTTTATAGGTCCAGCAAGGACAAATACAACCCACTGCTTCCTGTATCTCCAGATGCCACCAGCTACTTACCCAGACAAGTGGCATACTCACTGGGCAAGCTGTCGCCTCCATTCAAGAAAGCTCTCCCTCTCAGCTTGCTTCAAGTCCTCCACACTGGTTGTCCTATCCCAATGCGGCCTGTGACAAGCATATTGTGGAGTGAGTGGTCACTAGTAGCAATCAGATCAGTTACATTACAGCAATAAACATCCACAGAGAACACAGGCACCACACATTCAGCTACACTGAGATGGTTATAGTTCAGACATGCATGCACCTGTTTTCAGTAGCTTTAAGTACACCTTTTTTCCTTGTTCCTTCTAAACTCCACTAGCTGAGAGGACACTAGATCTCACAAAGCTGCTTTTTCAATCTAAAATTTGTAGTGCATTTAAGATGGGAGATTCATCTCTTTGTCCACCACGCACAGAGCTCTGGAAAGGCTTACTAAGTTGCCTGGATACATCAGTTCCAGCAGTGCCAGGCTTTGACCAGGAAACCCACACAATCAGGACCGATGGGCTGGGGCTGGTAGCACCCGCATGGCAGACAGGCACCTGTGTCACAGGTTACAGCAACCTTGTGCAGGCTAAGTAGTGGCTTCCCCAAAAACAGGGTACTGACAAAGCAGTACCTCCTTGCAGCTACCAAGGGCCTGAGCCTCCTTGTCAGAGGGAGATCCAGACCTGGCTCTGCAGGACTCACCTCCGTGGGATGCGCAGGAACTGCCGGTTCTCCTCATGCAGCTGTTGAACATGCTGGGCCTCCTGGGCTGTGAGAAGGCCAGTGCGGCTCTGGGCTGACACGATCTGGATGTTCAGATGCTCTGCAGGAGAGCCAAGATAGTCATCTAAAGCCAGCCGTCCCTCTACCTGCTGTCACCAGCCCTGCTGGCCTCTGCCACCCCACCCCATCCCTGCAGACCCCCAGCCCTGGCACAGGACCCCATCTCCTCTCCCCTGCTCCCCCGCCTGACCAACCCCATTGGCAGCCCCAGACCTATCCCTCTCCCCCATCCCAGAACCGGTCCCCACCCGAGTCCTCAGCCCCGGGACCCCCTCCCCAGCCCCGGGATTGCCCCCTCCCGGCCGGCACCGGGCCCCTTCCCGGGCCCAACCACAGCCCAGGACCCGTCCCGGCCCCTCACCGGCCACGAAGCGGGTGCCGGCCAGCTCGGCCGTGGCCAGGAACTCCTCCAGCGGGCTCTGCTCGGCCGCCGACCGCAGCTCCGGGCCGTGCTCGCCGCCCACATCGCTGGCGTGCAGCTGCCAGGACAAGACGCCGCCGTTAGCCCGGGGACTCCCGGGACTCCCCGGCCTCCCGCCGCCGCCCCCAGCCCCGCCGCCTTACCCAT
>VUYV01000398.1:481284-526604 GCA_008711295.1 Anarhynchus alexandrinus
GGGCGGCGCCGCGGCACCGGACCCCCCTGTCCCCGCCGGCACTGCCGCCCTCCGGGACCGGCCGCCGCGGGGCTGCCTGGGACCGGCCGGCCTCTCCATCGCTCCGTGCGCTCACGGACCATCCGTCTGGCAGCCGTCCACACGCTGCCCTGGCTGGCCAGCCGCCCATCAACACCCAAGCAAGTCCCTCTGTCCATCCCCATGCTGCCCTGCCTTCCCATCCATCCATCCATCTATCCACCCACTCCCACGCTGCCCTGCCTGCCCATCCATCCATCTATCCCTCCCCATGCTGCCCTGCCCATCCACCCATCCACCCCATGCTACCTTGCCTGTCCATCCGTTCATCCATCCATCCATCCATCCCTCCCTCCCCACACTGCCCTGCCCGTCCATCCATCCATCCCCACACTACCCTGCCTATCTGTCTACTATCACACTACCCTACTATCCCCATGCTGCCCTGTTCATCCATCCATCTGTCCATCCACCCATCCATCCATCCATCCATTCATCCATCCATTCATCCATCCACAGGCTGCCTTGTCTATCTGACCATCCATCCCCAAGCTGCCCTGCCCATCCGTCCGTCCATCCCCATGGCGCTCAGCACAGACACACACCTCTCCGACACTCCCTGCCCCAAACCCAGCCCTATATCTCTTACTCTCCCAGCAGCCACCAGCCCCACCATTAACGCATGGGCACTAATAAAACCTGGGGCAGGTCTAAACCCAGCACCCCAAGGTATGTGGCCAAGGGGCAACGCACAGGGCAGTGGGCCCCAGCAGATCTCATGGCAGCACCGATGGCTATAGGGGCTGGTTTCGCTTGCCTGTTCGGCCTGGTGCAGATGCTATCTCTGGGAAGCAACAATGCCGCCAGCGAGGCGTGCAAAACCCTGTCCCAGCAGCCGGCGGTGGGGCAGGGGCTTTGTGCATCCCTCCGGGGGAAGCCACAAGCTCCCAGGCCCAAGGTTGCCTCTGCACCCTGTGACACACCCAGCCCAACGCAGGATCCCCATCCCCGGGCTCCGTCATCCCAACACAGCTAATAGTGCATACGAGGAACGACGGTGACAACGAGGGATCCTGGATGCGGCAGTGGAAGGCATGCTACGAGATAGCTGCCAAAATCTAGCCAGAGCCCGGGCATCTCTGCGGGATGGAGGACATTGCCCACCCTGCCAGGGAACGATCAAACAGGTTTCGGCAGCAGCCATTGCGGCCAGTCCAGGTCAAGAGGGGAGAGAAGGTGAAATTAATAAACAACTCAACCTGTTCTTGCATAGTGAACTGATTTATGAGCCATTTCTCTTTTATGGGTGTTGGGTTAAGGCCAGACGTTTTTGACTATAACTCTGTAATGTGTATCAGTTGTAATCAGAGAATAACCTGGCTAATCCCTGGAAAACAGAGGCGCTGCCTACCCAGGCAGGCAAAGCTTAACTTCAGGTGCTGGCCGCCAGCAGCACAGCAGCGTACAAACCCCCGTGGGCAGGAGTGGTCTTTTCTCATGCTCAGCACTACGTGATGCCTCCCCATGATAGACACTCGTTAGGAAGACGCCGTTCTTCCTTTCTTCTCCTTTTCAAAGCCGGCAACCATACAGTATAAATTTCCTGAGCACGTCTGAACACTTGCCATGTGTCCCAGGCGCTGCCACCACCACCAGCCTGGCCCGGCCCGGCCCCTCCTTCGCTTCCTACAGGCAAATAAGACTGATGAAAGGGGACTTAGCATTCGCCTTTTCATTTACACAAAGTGCTTCAGTGGAAGGCTGGTGGGCTGCAGACAGCATGCAGCGATTTAGTAAATTCATTTTTAATCAAGTCATCTTTAATAAAACCCTCTCAGGTCTTTACGTGGGCACTGAGGCAGTAATATGAGCGCTCATTATTGTATTTCTTTTATACTTCAGTTAAAAGTTACCTTCCTTCTGCACTGCATAACCATCAACCAGAGCAGCCAGCCAGCCCAGCCTTTCCCCACGCCTTGGGTCTGGCAGCACTTCTAACCCCACAGCCGAGGCACACGTGATGCCATTCCCAGGCTGCCCAACCAGGGGCGAAACGCTTTAATAATCCCGTCGGCACAGCCCTGGCAGTGCGGCCTCAGCACCGCCAGGGTCCTTGGCTGGCAACACAGCCAGCGGTACGGAGTGCAGAGCTCGACGGCCCTCCATGGGACATGGGCAGCCGTGGCTGGTGGTGTGAACTGGAAACAGAAATGCTTGGGGCCGTGCAGGAGTGCTGGTGCGGTGGGGAAAAGACTTGGGCTTTGTCCACCACCTGCAACCTTCTGTGCATCAGGGCGGTGAGGTTTAAAGGTAACCTGAAGAGCAAAGAACTGTGTGTTTTGATCGGGATGTTTTTCCCACATGCTGCCCTTTCTTCCCACGACATTCCCTGTTTGCAGAATGAAGTGCCCCAGGGACAGTCACTGCAGATATTTTCCACCACCTTTGTGGGAGCTGCTGAACAGATGCCCAAACTGCCCTCATTCTTGCAACAGATACATTTCTGGGCACTTCATAAACACTAAGGAATTATTTCTGTCCGCTGATGCCAGCAGCACAGCGAGGATCACTTTGAGCAGAGCAACGCTGAAGGAGATACAGATTGGGTGAGCCAAGTAACTGAGACATCAGAGTCCTGGCTAGAGTCTTAACTGCCTATTTCTAATTTCAACATTTCTCATCCCACTCCTGTTGCTCCGTTGCGCCTACCTGAGCAAGACAGGCTTCTTCTGGTCCTACCTAAACATGACAACCTGCTTCTCCTAGAAGATATTTATGCACGGATTAATCGCACGCAGCAAAAAGGGCCACCGAGGAAGAGATGCTGTCACAGGAGTTGTACAGAGGCAAGTGGGCACCTGTGTGTGCATGCCAAGAGCGCAGACAGCCGAGGCGAGCATGGAGGAGAGGGGCATGCTGCTGCAAAGTTCAATAAACTTGTTGATTTGCAGCCCGCTCCCACACAACACAGCAGCATGCAAAATTAACTCGATTTTCGTTGCTGGGCCACGTTTTTACGACTCAGCTCTTTGACAGCAGTGCTTGGGTTGGAACACAACGCTGTCCAGGGACAGCAAGCACCCCCTGCGCATCGCCGAACCTCTCACGGCACCTTTGAAGTGCATTAGCTGAGTGCCCAGCACTGCTGGCTCTTTGGAGGGTGGCCATGGCTTTGGGACTTCTCACAAAACCCATTGCATAGACGAAGTAAGGTCGGCTGTCCTTCTAGCACATTGTAATCATTGCCTTGTGTCAAAAGGGCTGGCTTCCCTCCCAACTTCTTCTGCCTTGGAGCCAAACCACTGCTCCAGTTTTTGATGCAAATCCTGAGAATTATTTAGCAGCAGCAGCTCTTTTTCAAAAGCCGACGACACCAGTGCATTTTTGCCTAAAGGAAACATTGTTCTTTCTGGGCAACTTTTCCCCCATTTTCCTCTAAGGCAGCACTGGGAGATCTCAGGACTGTGTCTCTGAAATATTCATGTGACGGCTATTCATTATTCATGTAGGCTCACAATGCTGGATTTAGCGGTACTGCCAGCCCCAGCCTGACAAGCAGACCCATTAAGAAACACCCCCCCCAAAGCACCCCTGCAAGAACACCAAGACAATTTTGCTCTGTGCACAACTGCAGCTGCTTGAACCCTCTCCTTTCCAGCCGTACCCAGAAGCATGCCGGCACCGTTGGAACATGGGGAGCCCACCCCACAAGCTCCCCCATCTTTTGGTGAAGGTCCTGTCCCCCTCTAGGAGGAGCAGCACCCCGGGAAGGCTCTAAAGCAGGACAACCTGGCCAAGGCTGAGCCCAGAGACAGCACCGACCCCATTGGGGCCCTCAGGCGAGTTTTTTAGACTCCGCTTCTTCCACCAGCCCTATGAAGATAAAATCACCTCCCTGCCTGGCAGGGTGGGGGAAGGTTAATTAGAGAGAGCTGCCTATGCCTTTGAAGGCGCAAAGCGCTAAGCTGGCAGGGGATTTCTCCAGCTCCTGGCTCTGCCTGGGCAGGCTCGTCCCCGCTGCCCGCCACTGCCGGCACCGTCTCCCCCTCTACACGGGCAGGGACAGCCCCATGGTGGCAGCCCCCAGGATGGGACGTCGAGCAGAGGGTGCTACCCCGACACTGCCTCCGCGCCCCTTGGCTGGCAGCGTGGCGGGAGGACGGGTGCCCAGCACAGCCCTGTTGGCCCAGCAAGCCCCCCCCCGAGGGTGCCGTGACCCCCGGGGGAGGGCTCTGCACCCCCGGCCTCCGGCTGCCCTTCTAATTATAGCTGCGGGCGCAGGAAGCGCCATGGCTGCCTGTGCAGGAAGCGGGGTGTGCCACCCTCCCTGACTGAAAAACAATGGCGGCAGAGGTGTGCTGCCACCGCCACGGCCCGATGAGCGCCACAGCCATGGCCCCAGGGCTGCCACCGGGCTGCAGCACCCCAAGCTGCACCGACAACACCCTCGGTGCACCCAGGGGGGACCCAGGGCCATCGCCGTGTGGACCTTCCATAGTCCTCACACCACCCCGGCATCACCCGTGGCTGGAGCCCCGTTGGGGCAGCGTGGCCAGCAGGACTGGGTGCTGCTCCCCTTCGGAAAGGCAGGAGGGCTGCAGGGGCGGCACGAGGCAACCATTAAGGGACGTTAAGGATCCTTCTCCCTGAGCAGGAGATGCTGTCCCCTGCCCCGCCAACTCATCTCAGGCTGTTGCAGGTCCTGGCAGCAGGCAGCCATCTGCAGCCACTGCGGGGAGACCTGAAGGATGGCCGGTGGGGCTGGGGGCCACAGCACCCCTCCGCCCCCAGTGAGAGACTGCAGGGCCTGGGCACCGCTCAGCCTTTCTGTTTGGTGGAAAATCCTGACAGTTCAGTGTTTCCTTTGTCCCAGTTTGGAACAAAGAGTCGAAACTTCAACTTTTAGCACAGTTGCAGAGCCTCTGAAATACTTTGTTTTGGAAAATACCGAAATGCCGGTTTGAAATGTTTCACTTTGACTGTGTCACTCCGGCTGCTGTGGCACGATGAGCTCTGTTGCTTTCTGAGAGGAGAAAGCCTAGCATGTTTTCATATGCTGACAAGATCGATATATGCCCATGAATTATTTTGGTCTTGTCATACCAACTTTTCCCAGCGCCTTTTTCCCGTTGCTCTCCCCAAGCGGAGACCCACATCAGCTCCCGTTCCAGCTGCTGGGCACAAAAGCCATCCCCAAGGCAGGGCTGCTATCTGCAGGGCTTTACCCTCTCCTATCGGATAGAGGCCCCAGCATCTCCCCACGCCGCAGCAGGGCAGCCCACCGTCCCCCTCCAAGGGTGGCAGTGGGCAGCTGCCTGCCTGCCTGCACCCCAGCAGGGCAGCGTGCGCCCCGGAGCCTACGGGCTCATGGTGGGGTACAACCACGGGGTCCAGCGCAGACCGGAGCAGCCAGGGGAGGAGGAGGATGGAGTGGGGCAGTGAGCGGGGTGTCTGGCCAAGTGCAGCACTGGCCATGCTGCCGGCACGGGGCAGGCTGGGCTGCGGGGGAGAGATGGTATCTTACAGACTTTCCCACGCCTCGAACAAGTTCTCCGGGCAAGCGCACGCAGGCAGGTGATGCTCGGTGGCTGCCGGGGTATTGCATAAATAGAAAGCAGGCTGCTGTGCTTGCCCCGGGCTACAGGACTGTGCAGATAAACCCCCAGCGTGCGTGTCCTACACAGCACGGGTGCTGCTGGCCTCGCAGGCGGGCAGGGAGCCTCATGTTCACTGGGAACCAGGCAGCATGCCCTGGTCCTACAAGGCAGGATCCCCTCTCATTGTGCCTCAGTTTCTCCCTCCTGGCAGTGAAATACAGATATCCAACATCACAGGAATAGCCCCATGCTTAGCACTGGTGTCCCAAGCTTAACTGGGCTGCTCCTTGTTGCCAGGCTTCACCCAAACACTGCGGCACAGCTCCTCAGCCCAGCACAGGACTAGGAGGGGTCAACATTTCCTTTGGGAATTGCCATCAGAGACTACCACAACCTGCAACGTGCTCTTCTGTTGCCAAAGCGTGCGGAAAGATGGTCCTGAAGCTAATTGGGCCCATTAATGAAGCAAGGAAGGCTGCAACAGTCTGGCACACCAACTGGTGAGCAAGCATGGAGAGGAACTGAGCTGAGACAGTTTCCATCCTTGAGCGGGGCTGTAACCACAAGACACCTTCCCTGCAGCTGCACTTCCAGCCAGCCCGGAGGCAGCTCTGCTGCGGGTGCTGCTGCTTCCCGGCCACCACCTGGAGTCCCCAGCGGGTCTCTGAGGGGCTGATAACAAAACCTCTGCCCCAAGAAGGCATCGCAGAAATGGAAGTACTGCCGACCTGGGGGCTGGGGAGGTGGTGGGGAGGGCAAGGGGGTCAGAGCTCCTCCCCACCGTACACTCCGCTGGGGTTTGCAGGCAGGTATGCCTAAGGGCTGTTGGAGAGACAGAGGGCTCAGCAGCCTGTGCGAGCCATGCTGTGAAAATTTGAGGTCTGCATTCCTGAACATAGGTCACTTTAATCGGGACAGCAGAGGCCAGCGTGGCTCTGCAAACAGCTCTGTGGGAGTCGTTATCAGAAGTGTCCATGTACCAGCACCAGCCCCCTCCCCAGCACTAACCTCCCTCCAGAGGCAGCGCCGCAGGGAGGTGTGGGGGGCTCCTTGCCCGCTCCATTCCACTCGCAGCAAAAACCTGCCGGCAGAGCCACCAGCCTGAGACCTAGGACAGGCTCCTCTGCCCACAGCCGGAGACAGGCAGGGCTTTGGCAAGCCAAGTGTGGCTCCAACAGAGAGGTTGCCATGCCCACACGTCTCAGCAGAGTGGACGGGGTTACTCTCGGCCTTGCAGCTCACCGGCACTGTTCAGGGAGACGGCAGCCGCTGAGCAGAGAGCAGGCGCGGGTCTGGGGGCAGGAGCCGGGAGCTGCGATTCAGCAGAACACCTCGAGGGAAAAAGGCAGCTCTGCGGGCACCACAGGAGTACCACACCACGTGTGGGTGTCACATGTCACCCTAAGCCACTGGATTTATTTTATGTGCACAGCAGCGTCTTCTGTTTTCACCTTGCAAGACAAAGGAGACAAAGGAAAAGCACATTGGATGCTTTTGGAGGTGAAATGAATTAGCTGTACAAAGCAAAGCCTTTCTCTCCCTGCTATGCAGCAGGACAGTCCCGCAGGCTGGCAGGAGCTGGCTGCAACGTGACTGCAGCGTGATGTGTAGCCCCTCCTGCCTTCCACACCAACAGCACCACGGGGGGGGGGGGGTCCTGATGGGTGCCCAGCACCCAGCCTGCATCAGGGCCGAGAGCAGGGACCCCCCAGCTGGGGCGGGCTGCTGCTGGCCACCGCCTGCCGGGGCAGACCTCAGCCCCTCGCCTGCCCTCCCGGGGAGTCCCAGTGGGACTTTGCCCAAGAGGCAGAGGGCTTGGTTCTGCACGGTGCCGAGCCCAGATGGGCATCTCCACAGGCGCTGGGCTTTCCACCAGGGGGTCCAGCCAGCTTGCCCCGACCATGCAGGGGCTTGTGTGCGCTGACCAGTGTGCGCCCAGCCCGTGCAGCTCTCCAACTGCAGTTTTTCCATAGGAAAACTGGAGTGCTAACACCTTCACTTCTCAGGGCCTGCAACAGCCTTCCCAACGCTGCGAACGTGCTGCGCTAGAGCTGCCAAAGACAGGAAATGCAGTGTGTTACACATCCACACCCACCACCGACCTCTGGAAACCATAGATGCAGTCAGGCATCCCCTGGTACCAGCTGTGGCTGAGCAGCCTCAGGGGACGGTGTTGATGACGCTGTCCTCCAATGAGGGGGTAGTTTTGAAATAAAAAGCACTTGCCTTGCCTATTTGCTTAAATACTGGTCACTGTGGTTACTTGCAGTTCCCAAGTAATCTGCTAGATGGCATAATGTAATAATAATAATAATAATAATGATAATAATGATAACGATAAATGGGTTTGTTTTAATTGATCCATACTCGAGAAACGATTTGTCAAATGATTTAAGCAGGCGTTTACATATTTTATTGCACGAGTATGTACCATTCCCCTTTTGTTGAGCGTTTATTCAAACTCTGACGAAGCGCCGTTCTCTGCAACCCTGGAATTTCTATTCTTTCTGGCAGAGGATATGATACACGACACGAGAAGCTATAGCAACGACACAGAGACCAACTTTCTCATTATGTCTGTGACTGTACTCCAGCAACCCCAGCAAGAAATTACAAGACAGCTCCTTGTTATTCAGCTGCTGTGTATAAATAAAGAGCAAAGTATTACTCATACATAATAGCTTTCATTTGCTGCAGGCCCTTCGGCTCTCAGAGCCAGACTAACCAAATCAAAGGGAAGATTATGTTGCAAGAGTGGGACTCCTGCACGGCAAGCCGCGGCCGGGAAGGCTGCTGGGCTTCGGGATTCTCCCGGGCGTGGGGACTCCTGGACCGTGGGGCCCCACCGTGGCCTTGGGATTTTCACCCGTTTGGGAGGTTTTGAGCTCCCGGTCCCACACCTCAGCTGCCCCCTGCATCCTCCCCCGCCCCCGCTGTAGCACCCACCCTCCACGCGTGGTGGTGGGGACGGCTCTGGCGTCAGCACCCGGGGCGGGGCGGGCCATGCCGTGGGGAGCGGGGAGGAGTTGGGGGCGGAGGGGGTATCGCGGACCGGCTGCCCGCTCCCCCGCGCCCGGTGCGGCAGCGACCGGTGCCCCCGCGGCCGGTGCCCCCGCTGGGGGCTCGGCGGGGACGGCCAGCGAGCCGGGGCGGGGCNCCTCGGTGCGCGGGGCCTCCCCTCCTCCGCGCCCGCGGAGCCCCGGCGCCCGCCTATATCTACGGCCGCAGCTGCCCGCCGCCCCGCAAGGATGTGAGGCGGGCGGGCAGCCCCAGCCGCCGCCGCTGTGGCATGCCCCCCCGCGCCCGGAGCCGTCGGCGCGGCGCCTAGCCGCGGCTCGGCGGGGCGATGCTGCCCTGGAAGCGGAGCAAGGTGGAGCTGGTGGCGGGCGAGGCGCGGCGGCAGAGCAAGCCCAAGGGGTACGCGGTGAGCGTGCACTACTCGGCTCTCACCTCGCTGGCCCGCGCCTGCCCCGAGAGCGCCCTGCACCGCGTGGGCAGCATGTTCCGCTCCAAGCGGCGGAAATTCCGCGTGACCAGCGAGGACCCCACGTACACCGTGCTCTACTTGGGTAACGCCACCACCATCCAGTCCAAGGGCGAGGGCTGCACCGACTTGGCCGTCTGCAAGATCTGGAGCAAGAGCGAGGCGGGCCGGCAGGGCACCAAGATGAAGCTGACCATCAGCGCGCAAGGCATCCGCATGGCCCACGCCGAGGACAAGGGGCTGCGCCGGCCCGGCCACCTCTACCTGCTGCACCGGGTCACCTACTGCGTGGCCGACCCGCGCCTGCCGCGCGTCTTCGCCTGGATCTACCGCCACGAGCTGAAGCACAAGGCGGTGATGCTGCGCTGCCACGCCGTGCTGGTCTCCAAGCCCGAGAAGGCGAAGGCCATGGCTCTGCTGCTCTACCAGACCTCGGCCACGGCGCTGGCCGAGTTCCGCCGGCTGAAGAAGCGGGACGATGCGCGGCACCAGCAGCAGCAGCTGGTGGGCGAGCAGAGCATCCCGCTGGTGCCGCTGCGCAAGCTGCTCAACGGGCAGTGCTGCTACAAGCCCCCGGTAGAACGGAGCCGCAGTGCGCCCAAGCTGGGCTCTATCACGGAGGACCTGCTGGGCGAGGAGCAGGAGGAGCGGGCCATGCACTGCGACTGCGAGGACATCCTGGAGGCGCTGGGTGAGCCCGAGGGCGAGCTGCTGCGCGCCGGCGCCGGCCGCGGCGAAGGCCCGGAGCTGGGCCAGCTCCTCCGCGACCTGGGCGAGCTCAGCCTGGGCAACGACCTGCGCTCGCTGCGCGCCGACCTGCGCGTTCGCCGGCTGCTCTCCGGCGAGAGCACGGGCAGCGAGTCCTCCCTGGAGAGCAACGGCCCGGACGGCGCCGCCCCGCCCTGCAACGGCGCCGAGCAGCCGCCCCCTACCGACCCCGAGACCGGCTGAGCGCCCGGCCCCGCCGGGGCTGCGCGGTCCATTCCGGGCGTGCACGGCCCCACCGGGGCGCGCCGGGTCCCTCCGGGCGTGCACGGCCCCACCGGGGCGCGCCGGGTCCCTCCGGGCGTGCACGGCCCCACCGGGGCGCGCCGGGTCCCTCCGGGAGTGCACGGTCCCTCCGCGGCGTACCGGGTTCCCTCCGGGTGTCCCGATTCCCTGCGGCGCCCCCGCGTCCCGCAGCATCCCGGGGAGCGGCCGCCCCTGCCGGGACCGGGACCGATGGCCGCCGGAGCCAGGTCCCAGCGCGCAGTGGCCCGAGGAGGGGAGGCGGCCGCGGGCTGTTTACCTCCGGCTCAGCCCTTGAAGATCTGCCAAATTCCTGGAATAGCTTTCCCCGGGGAGGGCGGCGGGAGGGAGGTGTTGCGCCTTGTTTACAGTCAGAAATCTCACATCCGAGAGGGCCCCCCCCCCCCGCCCGTTTTCTCACTAAAATCAACCCCTCCTGGNTTATTTTTAAGTTAGACCCTTTTTTAGGGCCCCGGTCCTGTCCCCGGTCTCAATGCTCTAGATCTTTTGCTGTGCAAAAGAAGACTCTACTTGTGGCTGTTCACCTGTATATAGGGAAATGTATGCAAATACATTTTGTTATTTTTAAGAACACCACCATTGCGATCTCCTCTGTTTGCACATACCTGAAGAAAATAAAGATGACAGTAATTTAAAGGAAACTGGGGTCGCTGTGGCGATTTGGNGGTGCTGCACAGAAAGGCCCTCACAAGCATCCAGCGTGATTCCTGAGCCAGCTGGAAATCTCACACTGTGGGAAAACACACCAGGCACTTAAGGTCTCTTATAAAAGACACAAGGAAGAGATTTTCTCTCCGCAGCCTCTAATGATGGGCGGGAAGGTGCAAGAAGGCTCCTGTTGGGGCTCTCTGGCTGGATCGAAGGCTCGAGAACCATAACTGCGTGGGCCCGAGGCTGCTGTGGGGCTAAGGCGTGGGGCGAGCTGCCCCTTGCCTGGCAATGTGCAGTGGGGCGCTGGGAGCACCACGCAGCCCTCGCGGGGTTCACAGTCGGGCGCTGCAGCAGGTCCCTCACCCCTCACAGCACCAGCCCAAGACAATTTCATAACCTCACCCAGGGTAAGCAGCGAAGTTGATTAGCCACAGGACCGCCGTGGTATTTTTAGCTGTAAATCTGTTTGTAAGTGGCAAGCTCCCAGGGCAGTAGAGATGTTCTGGTTTCATTTGTCCCCAAGTGGAGGTATCAATTAAGAGATAATTAATCTGGCATTTCTGATGTCTAAATGTTTTCCACTGTGACTGTGCTGCAAGCAGGCGAGTTGCAGGAATGTCAATGAAAAGCCCAACCAGCTGCCGGGGCCAGACCACATGCCTTGTGCAAGGAGGCAGCCTCTAAACTTGTAAATACCTCATTAAAACATTGCAAAACCTGCCACCGCACCGGCGAGAAGCTTTTACCACTGCCTCGGTGTGAGTCAGTCCGAGGAGGGAGGTGCACCAGGGTGGTTTGCACAGGAAGGGGTAATGGCGAGAAGGGGGAGCCCCCCTCAGAGCAGGCACCTTCTTGCCCAGGTCACACTCCAGCCATGACGGACAGTGAGATGCAGCAGGTGACGGTGGCGGCTGCTGGATTTGAGCACGCTCAGGCTGGCGCTGCCGAGACACACCTCACAAAAGAAAAAGTGCGTCTTGCAGCTCTTTCTCAGGCGAAGCTCCCCTTGCCTTTCCCAGAGAGGAAGGGGGCAGGTGATGAGGGGGAAATGAATCACTGGGAAAAGCTTATCCTGCAGTGCTCTCCCCAGGGTGGGGGCTGCGGGGTGCCTTGCCCGCAGCAGGGGACCTTCAGTGCCATGGAGATCACGAGTGCTCCAGGTCTACCCCTCACTGCCTGCACTCTCCAGGGGTGGAGGGAGCTGCTAGCACTTGGAGCAGGGCAGTGATACGGCCCCCCGAGAGAAGGGCACGCCAGGGGAGTCACAGGCTGAGTTTGAGCTAACCCCAATTGCTGAATGACGGGGCGGTGTTTGCTTTTACATCCTCTGTGTGTGCTTAAAGGCGGCTAATGGCATTAGCTCAGTCAATGCCTTTCCTCTCTCCAGAAGAGCCATCATGTCTGCGACAGTAAGGAAAGGTTTTTATCGCATGCCAGAGCTGAAAGCAGAATTCCCTGAGCAGCACCAGCAGCAGCCCAGGGCACATGAAGCATTTCCCCTTGAAGTCATTAGCAGGGCTACTGCGCGGCTTCCTCAGAGGACTATACAGATCATTAGCTAGTTCGAGGTTATTCATGTGTGCTTAACTGCTGTGCCCTCCCTGTCGCTGCATGCATGGGCCTGCAAATGAGAACAAGTGCATGCAAGAAGATCATTATACTTTCTACACAGCAAGTTTGAAGGGGCATCTCCCCAAGATGAGGAGAGGAGGGGAGAGAGCGAGACCCCTTCTGCAACAGGTTCAGGTAAAGGGCTGAGCCACTAATGATTTTCCTTTGAAGCAAGTAGCTTCTTGCTGAGCTGCAAAGCCTGCTGCTGGCTGATGAGGCGGCAGCCCGGGAGCAGAGCAGGTCTTTGGGAAAGGCCTCTGTGGGACACACCGCCTCTGCTGACTGCCGTGAGGCTGCTCCTGTCCCAGGCGATGCTCCCGTTGGTAGAAGCCAAACCATTCTGTGGTCCCTGCCCAGCGCTGGTGCTGATGCCAGGGCTGCCCCTGCAGATGAGGTGCAGCATCCCACCAAGTGCGGCATGGCCCCTACTCAGGCTGTTGGCAGAGACGCCACGTTCCCCCGTCTGTTGGGCTCCATCCATCAGCGCTAACTCAGCTCTGCAGCCGCAGATGGATGGTGAACCAGGCCCTGCTGCAGCTGAGGTGTGTGGGCTGCGCAAAGAGCGGCGCAGCCTCTCAAACGCCGCTCCCCACCAGCCAGCAGTCCCATCCCACCGCTGCTCGCCCAGGGAAGGGTCTGCAAAGGGAGGCCAAAGGCAGTCTGATGGCTCTGCCTCTGGGTTTGGACTGTGTGGGGAGAAGCCGAGCAGATGTTTGCAGAATTACAAGTCAAGCTTTGCTGTCTGCCAGTGGTGCAAATCACTGCCCTGCTCACCAACACATCAGCCGGGGCTCGGTGGGGCCACGCTCCTGCCTGGGCTTGGGTAGCCCTCGGAGGTTTCCAGCACAGCAAGGTTGAACACTGAGGTCCACACAGCGCTGACCTACCAGCCAGCATGTGATGAATTGGCCAGACAATAACCATAACAAATGATGCAACCCCAGGAAAGGCAATGATCTTGCTCCAGAGGCTTCAGCTGCTGGGCCAGCATATGGGGCTGATGCTTTGGCAAGTCACCTTAGGTACCCCACCAGGTGCCTGAGATTTCCAGAGCCTGTTATGGCTGAACAGAGCATGTGATTATTCCAGGCAACAATGATGATTCCCCGAAAATGAAGAGACTAAGGGAAAAAGAGCATTTGTTGCTAATACTATTTGTTGACTTTGTGTATTTGCTGGTGTACTCCAGACTTACTCCTGTATATAGGTAATGAGGCTCAGGGGGGACCACATAAATGTGGAAGTGTTTGCAGAATTCCACGTACAGATTCTTGTTTTCCTCTGCCCTTCACATGCCCTTCTCCTGTCCTTAGATCCTCCTCATCCACAACAGGAAAAAATATCATTTACAAGCAGAAAAATTAGCCAGTGGTCAAGTGGAGCGAGCCAGGTCATGAAATTACTTTTAGCCCAGACTGCAGTACTGATTTAGATACAGAATTATTTGCTATTCCATTTGGTGACGTGCCCGTATGGGTGACATCCAGTTTGTCTGGCCAAGGGTGATGCTGTGAGAATTGCTGGTTGAGGGGCTGGTCCAAGGTCCGGTTGCACGTCACCAGGTCAGCAGTGAAAACCTCTTGCTTTTTGGGGTCTACAGGCAATACCCAGTATCGAATAACAGCTCCAGCCCCTGGAGCGGTTCTGAGTCACCTTCAGCACACACACTGCTTCTCTCACGGGGAAGCAGGAAGGCATCAGGATTTCCTCCTTGGCGATGTGTTGGAGAAGAGCAGCTGACCTGTCCCACTGCTGTTAGTCATCCCCAAGACACCACAATTGTCCTATTGCCCAATTTTTAACCGTCACACCAAAACCCCCCATTAATTAGGGGGAAACCCCCTATATCTCAGCCTGCAAAGGAGTTGTGGGGCCACATCTTCTGCCTTCGTACCTTCCAAGGAGTGAGTGACAGCAATGCACAGGGCCCTGCGAGGACCTGTTTCCTGGGGGAGAGTGGCCAGGGTCTCACCAGTGATAGAAAAGATCTGCAGGGCTGCACAGTGCCAGCCGGCTGTGCCTCACCACCCACTTCTCTTGGAGTTGGGAGGGAAAAAAAACAACCCCAAAATCCAATAACCCTGCATTTCCAAGGCCAGCAGCAGCCCCAGCTCCTGCAGAGCTTGTGTGCTGTGAAGGTGGCTTCCCCTCCGCATCCCAGCCGCTGGTGGCAGCGGGGGGCTGTTTTCCCCAGCAGCTGCAAGGGGGTGATGTGTGGGGACAGGAATGCAAGGGCAGGCAGCTGGGGCAAAGCAGGGACAGCGTGGGGTCCCAGAGGCCAGGCCAGGTCGGTTCATCCGCGGGGCTCAAAGAGCTTTGAGCCCCGCGGATGAACCGACCTGGCCTGGCCTCTGGGGTTCTGCTTCTCTCTGCCGCTCCATCACCCACCCCAGGCAAGGTGACACCTCCAGCCTGCTGGCTGGTGGCTCGTAGGGGGCTGCATCTTGGTTAATGCAAGGTGCGTGAGCCGGGGGGAGGGTGGAACTGGCTGCTGCTACAACCCAGCGTGAAACCAAAGCTGTGCATTCAAAAAAACATGACATTCCCCCTTGCTGGTGGGGGCTCTGCCCAGCGGGAGGGCTGAGCGCTACGAAAACACTCGGAGAAACAGTTATATAATGAAGGACACGGGCCCAATCCTGCCCTTGGCTTGACACGGTGACTCTGAAAGGAGCTGAGCTCCACGCTGCAGATGCCCAGCACCTTCCAGGATCTGGCCTTGGTCACTGCGCTCCATTCTGCTGCCGAGGGATGCAGACGGGTGAAAGGCTGCAAAATGCTTTCTCCTAAGCTGGGAGATGTTCTGCATGATCAGTGTCAGTAAGCCAGAGCCCAGATCCCACCTGAGGGCTTAAACCAAGCTCCACTGGTGGCAGGAGCTGGACAAGGTCTGGGATGGGATAGCCCAGGACTGTTGAAGGGCAACGGATGCCTGCTGCAGACATCTGGGCTTTCATGCTACTGTCCTGCAGCTCTGTCCCAGGTGCCCCAGACCCGGTGGTGGCACATCATGGTACACATCATACGTCCCCCATGCCCCAAACACGTCCTCAGCTCCGTGAGGACGTGAGCTCTCCCCTGGAGAACTGGCCCCAGCAAAGGGCTGTGCCTATAGAGCTCCTCCTGTGCTCTCCTGCTCTGAAATGGGGGGCAACCGGCCAGCCTGCCTCCTGCAGCTGATCCTGCTGCCACCCCACATAAAGGGGTGACGTGCTCTGCATCATGTCCAGATCTGGAAATCCCCGCTGCTCCAGCACCAGTGCTCTGCAGACCCCAGGGGACGCGACAAAAAGGCTGTGGGACGGGATTCATCGTTCTTCCCGCAGCACCGTGAAGTTGCACACAGTCTGCTCGGATGCATGAGCAAGCTAAACTGTGACATTAATTAGAGCTGACAGCGTTCCTGGAGGGAGCCGGCAGAGTGACAGCACCGAAGCCGCTGCTGCTGGGTCTGTGTGCAGAGCTGGGCTCTGCAGCAGGCTGGCCCGGGCATGCCACGGCCCTCCAGTCCTGCTACACAGAGCTCTGTGCTCACTCTGACTCCAAAAATCAGGGTGACAGGTACACCCGCAGCCCCAAGGGACAGGAGACGTGGAGCCTGAATCCAGCCCTGGCAGCTGCCTCCTGCCGAGCGTGTGCCCAGCATTGCTCTGCCCTTTCCAGCCAGCCGGGCACTGCCTTTCCCAGCCCGGCACGCTCCCCACCGGCTCTCCCCTCTCGCTGCTGCTCCTGGCCCCCAGAGCACTCCAGCCTTTGGGGCTGATGTCTCTCACAGGGCTCTTTTCCCATCCTAATTTCATGCTAAGTAAGAGCTGCCACTCGCTGCTGTTTCACTCCTGGCATGCAGCGCGGGCAGCCCGGAGCAGTGAGGGCTCCTCCTCCTCTGGGCAGGGAATGGTTAAGGGAATTAGGATGAAAAGTTGATATGAATAACTCGGTAGCTCCTGTAGGAAGATTGCGATTTAGCTTAATTATCATAATTACATTTTCAATCTCTCTGCAAATAATCATGAAACAATAGAGCCAAACGTGCATGCAGCTGCCTGCTTTCCCTACCAGCGACTTCTCATTCTGCTGTGTGAAGCAGGTCCGTGGGGATGGCGAAGACGACGGCAGGGATGCCAGGTAGGGATGTGGTATTTCCCCAGCACCTTGTTCTGGCCATTGGGAAGCCTCATGGCCCTCTGCTTGGCGTAGGGATTTTAACTTCAGCAATGGGATCAGCAATGGGATCATCTGAGAGCAGCCTGCTTCAGTGCAAAAACATCTCTTCTCCTGAAAGTGGGGGAGAATAGTCTGGAAATATTTGTTTCGGAGCAGGGAGACCTGCGCTTTCTCTGCCTGTGCGCGCTGTGGCTGCCAACCCCCAGGGGCAGTTCCGTCCACGTCCAGGGTGGCCCAGGAGATGAGACCAGTGTGAGCAGAGAGCTGGCCCCAGGCAGGAACATTCATTGGTAATAGCTAATTAAGGCTCAGTGATGGCAATGATGGCTTTTGAACATGGACAGGAGCATGTTCACCCTGCAGCCTGCTTCTGCCTTTGCCCACCTGGGAGGAAACAGAGGCTTCCCAGCAGTGGGGGGAGGTCCTGGGGTCTGTGCCCTGCCATGCGACAGCCCACCACCTTCTCTGGGGGTCTCAGGAGAGCCCAAACTGAAGGCAGCCTGCCAGGGCCCCGGCAGTGACAGGGACCATGGCCAGGAGGCAACATGAGAAAGGGGAAGATGTGGCTGCGGAGAGCAGAGGATGTGCTTCATCTCTGTCATGCACAGACACCTGAGGAGCAGCCAGGGCCATAGGGAAGCCGTTCCCTGTCCCACCATCTGCCCTCAGCTGGAACATAGCCTGACCCACCTGGAGGCATCCCCTGTGCAGGACTAGCAAACAGGTTTCTGCCCTGCTCCACCCTGTATTGGCAGCAGCAACGCCCCGTGTCCATGTCCTGCATCCCCCCAGCATCCCCAATACCTTCCACACATCCAGCTCTGACCAGTGCAGGGCTGGGGCAGGTCTGCTCCTGCTCCCCCGGGGCAGTCTGCCACTGTCCCTGCAGGTGACACTGTGTCCTGTCCTGCCTCGTGCCTGCTGGACTGCTCCAGAAAGGTGCAGGATGAGAACTGAGCTGCTTATCCTTAGTGCTGTGCTGATCTAATTTTACTTTCTTAAGCAATGACCAGGCTTTAGAGAGTGTCTCGTAATGCAAAGGCTCTGCATGGCAAGGAGGGGAGTCCCTGCACCAGTAGAGCAGTTACCCCCACCACCAGTACAGCAGTTAATCCCCCACGCGTGACTGCTGCAAAAAATCTCTGGCTCCAGCCCTGGATGGAGCAAGGTCCCAGCAGATTTCTAGCAGAGTGTACAGCATGGTACAGCCGTGCAGGACACCTGAAGGTCCACCAAGATCTGCTGGAGCTGGCAGCCAGGAGGCACACATACATTGCTAGAAAATGTCACCAGAAGATCTGCCTTCTCCCTTTTTGGACTCCCAGCCCAGTCCCATAGAGACCTTTTGATTACTGCTTCTTTGAAGTCCACTGAACCTGCTGCCTCGGACCAGGTTTCACTGCCATTACTGAAGAGGGAAATGCCAAGGAAACCAGACCCCCCCGGGGCTCCTGCTGGCGAGTGAGAGAGAAGCCTGAGGACCGCTGCAGGCACGGGGTATTGCAAGGATGTGCTGTGCAGCGGTAAAAAGACTTATAGTCTTTATCGCTCACCTGGACTTGGGGTTCATCAGCCAGGCCATGACAGTCATTAGTCCGTCTGCCCAGTTTGGGCTGCCAGGACATAAGACATGACCTGAGCATGGACACACAGCATCACACTGCCTGCGAAAGTGGCTCCATGAACACTCACACCCACGTTTTCTCATGGCACCTTTGCAAGTAATGCTGCCAGAAAGCTATTTCAGGACCCAACACGACTTTCCCAGGTGTCAGGTCCAATTAGTTATATCCCATGAGGGAAAAAAGTCCCCTAAAGCCTGCTCTGGTGGGACAATGACATTAAGACATCTCAGGTGCTCATCTGGGTTTCCTGAGCAAACTAGGAGCTAAACATAGCCCTGGGAAAGTGGCAGGAGGGGGTGGCTGCCGTCCTCCTCACCGAGGTCTCCTGGGGAGGTCTGCTCCCGCGCTGGCCATCCCTTCTCTTTCATAACCTGACCTTCCTCTGATCCACCCCTGAACAGGCAGCGGACAGGATCCACCTGCCTGCAGTAGGACTACAGCAGGGATCAGCCTGGGCTTATCTTGGTGGGGCTGACTTATGCCCATCAAATCTTACTGTAGTTTTCTGAGAAAATACTCATTTGAATGGAAAAAAAAAGATATTAGTGAAAATAGTGAGAGACAGAGAATTTTAGGCATTTAATATTCTCATTGTCCTCCCCCACAATGGCATTATCCTTTTCTAAATAGACGCGGAGCTGAAGACATAACAACACGCTACTTCCCCCAAATAGCCCGAGTGAAACAAATGCAGGAAGTTTGGAGGGGTCGGAGTGGAGCTGCAGCCGGCTGGGAGCCTGGGCATCCCCATGGGCTCCTGGGGACCGCCGGGGCTTCAAGGGGCTGGCAGCTGAGCTGCAGTGAGCCAAGACCCAGGGTCCTGCCCTCCGCAAAACGGGACTGCCAGCCTCGCACTCCAAAAGAGTTGGTTCTGGCCGTCGGTCCCCATGCCTGGCCCTGGTTCTGCCCCCTGTTCCTGGGGAGGCACCAGTGGGGCAGCCCTGAAGCATGGGAAAGGCGGCAGCGGAGACACAGACCCCACACCCCGGCACAGCTTGATCCTACGAGCTGGTGGCAGTGGGCTGTCCTGCCTGCTCCCAGCACGGTGGCAGCCCACCCACGAGTGCCCCCCAGCCCAAACAGCCCCGGTGCCAGCGCCTGCCGTGGGGTGATAGGAAAGAAACCAGTGTCCTCTGGTTCAGTGCAGCCAAGCTTCACCGCTGGCATCGGTGCCAGCTCCGGTGCGGGGAGCTATGCTCCTCCTGCTGCGCTGTGCATGGGGTGACAGGGACGCCCCAGGCTGCGAGTAGCCACCGCAGGGAGTTGCTTCATACGGAGGCTTGTGGTTCCCCTGTAACGGCTGTGTGCTGCGGGGACAGCACCCAAAGCAGGGGTGACATTCCCCCTCCTGGGCTGGTGTTGAGCCACCACTAAGGGCCTGAGGGTATGCTGGGACCCCTGGCAGGAGCCATTTCACCAGGACCAGGGCTTTCGCACACGAGGGCAGAGCTCCCAGCGAGAGCCACGCTGCGACGGGCAGACAGGGTTGGACCCCAGGGAGTGGCAGCCGAAAGCAGGAGGGCTGGCACCCCCTGGCCAGCGTGTGCCTGCAATCCCAGTGAGCCTCATCCAGGTTTGGCTCTAGTGCAGAGAAGCTGCTGCTGGCAGTTACGGCACTTAAGCAACTTTTCACAATCGTCTGTGATGGCAGAACCAGCAGTAAGTCAGTTGGCGGTGCAGTTAGACTTTCCCTCCCCGAGGAATACTGTTAACTGAAACCAAAGTGCAGAGGCAGGGAAATTGCTCGATGAAGTGGTTTGGTAATTGTGAAAAAGAAGAACTTGTTTTCTTTGTCTTGCAACAGCAAATTGCACAACGTGACCTGCAGCCGCTTCAGCCCGGCAGGTTTTCAGGACGAGGCTGTGGGGCGATTTAAAATTCAGACTGTAAAGAGGGAAATGATTCCAAGGCTGTTATGGACCGTATGGTATCCACAAGGAACGTAGCAGTGGGTGATTGAGGTGGCAGTGGTTGCACTTGCTTTGCTACTCAGGTGCCCTCCGCGGGCACAGGTGAGTCCTCCTCTCCCGTTTGGGGGGGCAGCTCAGAGATGAACTGGCTCTTGCCTGTGTTCCTGGGGGTAAGGTAAGCATAACAGCCCACGTACAAGAGATGCATTAAGCAAGAGGAGCTTTTAAGAGCTCAGTTCGCTGGGTTGCCATAAGAACCATTACGGTGATGATGACTTTTAGCCGTTTAACATCAAAATACTCTTTGGCAAGGTGAAGAGATGCTCTGCAGGTCAGCCCAGGGTGAAAGGAGAGCAAAAGCCACCGGGCCAGCTCCAGGGCTGTGTAACAGCCCACGCTCAATGAGGATTAATTGCTTGTCTTGGTGTCACTCCTATGTACCTCAGACCCAGACGTGAGCTGGATGTGCTGGGTGCAGCACAAAAAAAGAACGAAAAAAATAGTAGTGCTGAGAGAAGCCGGCAGCAAAGACTAGGATGAGCCCTGGCCAGGAGAGCAAGGCTGAGCTGAGGTCCCTCTCCTCCCCTTCTCCTGTTTCGTTCGCTCCCCAACTGCTCCTGCCCTGCCCTGGCTTTGCCATTTGGATATGAACTGGAACACTCCAGCGTGAGGCAAAGACCATGGACACCATATATTTAATTCAACTCAAAAAAGGCTACTGAGTGTTAAAAGGAAAATGAAAAAAAAAAATAGCCCCACAAAAACCTTCCAGCTCTGTTTTGTCCCCATTTTAAATGGTAAAATCTGTACTTTGTTCTCAGCTATTGTTGCAAAATTGAACCACTTTCAGCCTCACACCTTACTTAACCGCAGGCCACCTTCACGCAGAGCTGCTGAGTGCAGCACGGAATCAAAGCTTTCGCTTGGCCTAGAAACCTGAAGTGTGTGAAAGTCACTAAAACACACATAAGAAGCCTGGGCTTTGAAGTGGAGTGAAGTCAAAAGCCAGCGAGCCCCCGAAGGACAGCTGCTGTGTGCTGCTCCCAAGACGAGCGCATCTCCAGCTGAGAGATGCTGTACTTCACAGCCCTGTAATGCCTTCCCAATAGCCTCTGTGGCCTAGAAATAACTCGGTGCTAGACGATGCTCTTAGGAGGCTGATGGATGTTGCCGACTTTCTGCAGCAGCCCAGCAGCCGGCTCCCACCCAGCCGTGCCGCCCCTCGGCCCATCAGCACCAAGGACCTGGCTGCAGGACCTGCAGCACCCATGTCTGATGAGCGTTGAGCTTTGCTCAGATGGCTCAGCGAGCAGCTCCTCTCCTGGGACGCAGATAAAACATCTCTTGTCGTGCAAATGATGCAGGAGCGTTGGCCTCCCTCGGGGCTCTGCCTCCATCAACGAGTCCAACAGGCAAAGCTGCCTGGACACTTTCCACTTCTCTTTGGAGATGTGTCCCTGGGATGGGACTGAGCTCTGGCAGCTCCTCCAGCTGGGAAGACACCAACGCTTAGCAGGAGCATCCTGACAATGCCAGCTGGTGCCCTCCTGGTGTCACTGAGTCCTGCTCAACCTTGCGCTGCACACACCACCAGACCCTGCAGGGCAAGGGATGCTCCAGCAATGAGACTCACAGCCGCTCCAGCAATGAGACCTGTGGCCACTCCAGCCCAATTCCCACCCCTCCACATACCCCCTTTGTTGCTGCTACTCGCCTGAGCTGGCCATGGGGCAGCTGCCACCCGAGCCCCCCTCCCAGGGTCCTCCTGTGCCCGGTGGCTGCTGGAGAAGCCCTGACCCCTGCCAGGAGCGGGATGGTTGCTCAGCCCTGGGCAGACGGCAGCCTGCCAATGGAGCTCCTCCTGCCACCCCAGCCAGGTCCATGCTCTCAGCTGCCATGGGGGATCATGCAAAGCCAAACAGCTGCTGCATTCCATTTCTCAAGCAGCCACTATTTATCAATGAATGAAACGAGTCCACCTCGCCCATGTGAGCACCGTTCGTAAGCGCTTCTGCATGGAGCGAGCAACCAGCAGTGCTGGAGGGTCAAAGTCAAGAAAACCACGCTCCCAGCCATCCATCCTCTCTCTGCAGAGAAGGCAGGGATGCTCCCGCTGCCAGCAGGTAATGTAGAGAGGATAATTCACTTATCAAGTGATTTAGTGCAATTCTTAGTTATTAATACCATGCTTTCTATTTCTTTTAGGTCTTCTGTAATCTCTCCTCTGCTCTGATTCGTGCTACCCCAGAGAGTCAGAGCTGTGCACCGCATTAGCACTGCTTGTGAGATGCATGAGCTCCTGAGCTGCTGTGCGGCCTTGCCAAGAGAACACTCTCCCCCTCTTTCTGCAGCACCAGACCCTGACCTGTCATCTGCAGCACAGTGGGAACAGCCCGACCTCCGTAACCTGCCCCAGCTCCCAGCCCCGGGCTCATTTGGCAGCACTGATTCGTCTGCAGTCACTCTACAGGGGAATGAAAAAGCTCTGTCTGTTTTATCCACATCCTTCTTAAGCGCTGGAGAAAGGTGTTATTTGAGCTCAGCAGAACGGTAATTTTGGGGTTTTTTTTTAACATCACTGAAACTGGAGTTATATGTGCAAAGCCATAAACTGTGTCTGACACCCATCTGCTCTTGTTCACCCAGAGTATCTTTCAAATACAGGGTCCCAGATCCGCACCATGGGGGCCCGATTTGCACCCACAGATCCCCAGAGACCCCAGAATAGGCTCTGGGTGCTTTCCCCCTCCCCAGTTTGCCATTCATGAGGCCTATTGCATTGCTCCTGGAGGCCAGGGAGGTGACGGCTGCATGCGAGCAGCCTGGCTTCTGACCCATGTGGCAGCCCTGCAGCAGGGCTCCCTGCCTCAGCCTCCCGTTCGGGGAGTTAATTGAGTTGCCACTGTCCCAGCCCTCCCAGCCATCATGTCTTGTTCGGTTGCAGCTCTCATAGCTTCATTACAAATGATGTACCTCATACGTGGGGGGATGTTATTTACACAACAGCTCTCCTCGTCTGACATCTGCAGTGAGATGACAGTGTTTCCACAGAGCCCAGCACAGCACGTTTGGCACACCCCTGGTGCTGCCTCAGTTTCCCTTCTTGGCAGCCAAGCCAGGAGCCAGCGCCCGCAGCCCTCCATGCTCCTTCCACAGGAGCGCAGCAAAGACCCTGTCACTCGTGCGCTTTCCCTTTGGGTCCTTGGTCCCACCACCCCATCTGCAGGCCGGGAGACACAGCCCACACCAGCCACCACAGGCACAGCCAGTGAGACTTGCAGGGATGCGCACTGAGGCGTCCGACAGCAAAGCTGATGCCAGCCTTCCCCTTGGCCAGGCCTGGAGGCAGGGGATGCTCTGTTTGGGGCGAGACGCCCTGAGCTGGTGTGCAAGTGGCAGCCAGAGCTGCTTTCAGTAGCTGGCCACAGGTTGTGCTGGGCAACCAGGCTTCATGAGTTACTTATAAGCTACAGGAGGGAAGCGGCAATAAATAATACATTGGCACTCTCACATTCTGTATGCGTGTGTCTATAGATAAATATTTCATTCTCCAGGAATACACATAGATGCTTGTTGATAAATAAAAATTGGAAAATGTTCTATTGGATGTTTTTTAGATGTGACTCGCAACTTGCATCTGAAGAACAGAGTGTACCTTGTGTACAGCACAGAGATGCTAATTTCCCTCAGCAGAGGCTGCCTTGAATGTATCGCTGCAGTGTACTGGGCACAGTGCCTAGTGTAGCATGCACACCCCAGAAACATACGGCCCCAGCTTTTCCTTCCACACCATTATTTTAACATCACTTTTATAACAACACTATTCAAGCGGCTTCTCTAATTATACCTTGTACCGACTGGGCTCAGGACACAGCTGTCAGCCTTCTAAATATTAGCAGAGAGACCCAGAAGGCAGCACATTTCCTCTTCTAAGTGACATAGGAGTTTGCAGCATGCTCAGGCACGGCTGGTGATGCCAAGCTCGTTACTGCTGTTTAATTAGGCAGGTGGTTTCTCCCATTGGAAAAGCATAAGATACTGAGCGGGACACGAGCAAATCCATAGGTTCCACCAGCACAGAGCTGCCGTGTGCTGCTCCCTACACCAACCTCGGAGACACTTGAGGACCCCGGGACCTCTTGGGCTCAAAGGCAGCCCACACGGTGACGCAGCCCTCTCCCCAGGGAGCACAGGGAGCTCCTGCCCTCGGTGCTTGTGGCTCGGGAAGCCCCAGAACCTGTGAGCCATGGCCAGCACCCACCCTGCAGCATCAGCCTCCGGCACCGGCAGCCGGGACAGGTGAAGGGGTCGCTTTTCCCAGAAATACAGCAGGATTGGGTTTCTAGAGCACGTCACTCTCGGCTGGCTCTGAACACAGAGCTGGAAGTGGAATGATTTAGTGGGGCCATTGTTTAACTTGGCCTTCACCAAGAAGGCGGTGAACTGTGCGGCGCCGATGCCCCTGCGCCAGCCGGCAGCACAGGCAGGTTTACCCAGAGGCAGCCAGCCGCGGCACGCAGCACGTGCTGGCAAACAAACCAAGGGCCGATCGCGCCGTTACTGGCCGCTTCACCTGGTAGACACCAATGTAACATACTGACATATTTGGACTTTTTCCAGTGGCTGGGTTTGGCTGCACTGGCTTGTGATTTTTTTTTTTTTTTTGAGTAACCCTTTTTTCTCTTCCGCGGCCAGTTATCAGTAGCCGGGTGCTGTGTCACGCTGGCTGTGGTCTGAGTGGCACGATGGCTGCTCCCAGCACTCGCCACACTGTGCTTCATGCCACCACCCGGAGCAACATCGAAGGATTTCCCACTTGGAAATCCCAGGGACCAGGCCAGGCTGCAGCCGCAGAGCTTGGCGGGGGAGACTTTGATCGTCAGCCAGGGCTCGTCCCCATCAGCCGTCCCAAGTGGTGGAGTGCAGCACTTCAAAGGGCAAAGAGGAATAACTCCTGCTGAGCGCAGCAAGGCTCCGTGCCACAACAGACTGCAACAGGCCCCTGGGAAGGGCAAGGCACAGGGAGCCACTGCCCAGGGGATGGGAGGCTCCGAGTGGCTCCGAGGAGCTGCAGGGCAGATCCAGGCTCGAGGAGAAGAAACAGGGAAGAGGGTCTGGGGAGGGGAGTGGAGCGAGGAGGCAGTGGTGGGGGAACCAGGCAGAAGGCTGGCAGCATGCCTCCGAGAGCATGTCTTGTGCTTCTGCAGTCACGAGGCACCAAGTCACTGGGGCTTGTCTTTAGCAGCCCTTCTCCTCATCCTCATCCTCTGCTCGGCTCCCTCGCCAACAAGGTGTCCATCCAGTTGGCGATGCAATAGTAGCCATGTTTCTCCCTCAGCATGCCCTGCCGGGCATTTTAGCCTGGGCTACCCCAAAGAAACTGCCCGTCCAGTGCCTGCTCCAAGGGGCATGTTGTCCCCGTCGTTCATCTGAAGGAGACAGAAAACATGAGACTCCACAAGGGAGCAGGGAAGCCCCGGGCAAAGCAGGACTATTCAAAGGGGAGTTGCAAGCTCCAGGTTTTGGAAACTGCACTGCTGAGGGGACAATGCCTGGTAGTGTGCCAGGGGTGCAAGAAGCACCCCAGAACCTGCCCAGACCCTGTGAACATGGTGGTGCAGGATCACACCATGCAAACATGACTTGGCAGGCAGCGCTGGTGGTGAGAAGTGCTTTGATGTCGTGTCAGCCAGCTGGAATTACATCCTTGTCGGCTCTTCCTTGGGGAGAGATCCACATCTCTGGGAGGAGGCTTCATGACAGGCATGCAACAGGAGGGTATTGCATTGATGCTTCCTGCTCACCCTGGCTGTGTGCCACCGTCCCCACTCACACTGCACCTTCATCCCTCAGCACCTTCTCCCGCTTACTGCGCAGCATCACTGCCATCTGCCAGGAGAGGCTCATTTTCCCCTTCCACCTCCTTAGCAAAGCTAATTGTGTGACGGCACCTTTTCCTTTCCCCCACCCGGTACTTGCATGAAGCAAGCAGGGAGAGATAATATTGTTAAGCCTAAGAAGTCTGAAACCACAGTACATGTATCTCTAACATAGGAAGTATGGGAATTTTATGTCTAGTCTGATCTAATCCGTATGCTGCAGGTCCCCACTTCTTCCAGCCCTGTTAGGAAATGTCCAGGCTGTGTTATATGGCAAGAAATAGGTTCAGAAGGAAGATACGTCGCTTCCATGCCTCATCTCCTCCTTCTATAATACTGGTTTATCACCCTGAACAAACTGGAGTAATTGTGCAGAAAATTGCTCCATCCACATCATGCCCATGAGGAATTTCTGCTCTGAGTAACTGGCTGTCACCAGTGGCCAGACCCGCCACTGACAGCAGTTTCCCGGGAGCATCAGGCAGTGTAAGGGTGCTGCAGGGGCCGGGGGCTTTACCCCCAAGGGCACAGGGCAGGACCTCACAGTGGGCCCGTCCCACCGCCCTGGAGCAGGGCACTGGGGGCAGCCCCAGCTCCGGACAGCCCCATGGTTGAGGCCAAGGTGGGAAGCCCACCTGCAGGTCTGGACCAGCAGGGCTCATGGTTGGGCAGGTACAACATCTTGGTGCTCTCCTGCTTCCTGCCACTCTGGAGAGCGATGCCATCAACTGCATGGGATAGGGGCAAAAGCATGTCTTCCCAAAAGTACGTGTCTCCTGCAGGCTGAGCAGGCTCTAAGTGGTGCCCAAGCCTGGGGCTTTGCTCCCTGCAGGACACTGCCCTGGTGTCCTGTCCCTGCTGGTCCCAGTGTGCTGGTGGGGACAGGCACAGGCAGGGCACAAGGACACAAGGGCACAAGTGGCTGAAATGTCCTACATAACAGCATGAGGGGAGGAGATCCTCCACCCCAAGGACTTTTATGCTGCCTATGACAACCAGAAAGGGAGTAAAAATAGTGCCTATTGTAGTGTGCAGGCAGTAGGCTGTGGCAGGGTTGTGTAACGGTGCCAGCCGGCATGGGCTGGCTCTCCCGGGGATGGCGGGGCTGCTGTGGTGTTGTGGGTCACCCGGGCACAGCCCAACGCGGGGTCAGGCAGCAGTGGTGCCCGGGGGAGAGGAGGGGTGTCCCAGCCACTCTTCTGATGCCCAGCTGGGCCCCGCCAAGCCCCGGTCTGGGGCTGCTGCCCAACTGCCGGGAGCGGCTGGCTCCATCCTCTGCCACTCGCCTGCAGTGAGAGCCGGTGGTTGCCCCTGCATCTCCCCAGCCTGCCCTTCCTGGAGCAGTCCAGCTCCCGCAGCCTCTCCTCACGCTCCAGCCCTGACCAGTATGCCAGCACCCCTCTGGATGCTCTCCAGTTCCCCTGCCTCCTCCGGAGCTGGAGAGCCCAAAGGCGGCCAGGAGCAGCCTCACCGCTACCCAGGAGAGGAGACACTCACTACCTACTGTGCCCTGCTCTGCATGGAGATATTTTCCCCTAATGCGTGTTTGCAAAAAAGTGAGATTAAGATGGGAAAGAGCACAGACCGCTCTCCAGCAGCCACCATGGCATGTCAGGAGCCATTCGGGCTGGACCTGTGGCTGTGCCAGGGCAGTCATGCCTATGACCTCACCCTGAGAGCTGTCGATGTGCCTGATTTTGCAGCTGCTGTGCTGCCGCACTTTGCCAATACGCTTGCAAATTGCCTTCCAATACCATGGTCCTGTGAAGGGTTTTAGCAAAAGCTGGATTCTGCTTTTTTATGGATTAAACACAGGTCTGCCGGCACCAGCAGGAGCTGGTTCCCCTGGCGAGACGCGTGGCTGCAGACTAAGTGGGTCAGGGGAGCGGCTTTTGCAGACACCAGCCAGGGCTTGGAGCTGCGTGCCTGCAAGACACCCTGCCTGGAACTCTGCTTTCCTTGCAGAGAGGCTCAAAAAATCACTTGCAGACGTGGCTCAGCACAGGCAAGCACTCACCACTCAGGCAGTTGTGGTTTTCAATGTACCACCATGTCTCAACCTGACCATAAAGCCACTGGTGTCACTCCTCGGTGGGAGTCAGGCAAAGGTCCTGAAAACGGTCCAAAGCAGGACTGTCGCATCCAGTGAGCACCAACCTGACCTGCGCTGGGGAAGCAGGAGGGACGAACATGCACATCTGCAAGGCAAGGGAGGGTTGTACCCCCCCACCCCGGGCAACACAGCTTGTCCTAACCCTCCATCTGGCTCTTCTGCTCTTCTTAGTGTTGGCAGAAAGCAAAGAGCTCAGGTAATAAAAGCAGAAGTGTGGGTACCTGCCTGCCCAGAGCAACTGAACCATAACCCAACCTGTGGCAAAGCGTCCGCCACGTCAGGCGCTGGCATGGTCAGTGCTTTGCTCATGTCCCCTCTCTACACCTAGCCAGGTTGTCAGTGGGAAATGAGGATTGTGCCATGAGAAAACAAACTCTGTTTGACGCTGCCCACCCAGAATACACCACATTTTTTACTGCCTCATCCCACTCTTGGGTGCAGACAGGAGCAGACCTAGCTAGAGGAGCACCAGTGCCAAAAGGGGTGGCTCAGGCCAGTATTTAAGATATTTAACCCAGTAGCAACCCCCATCTTGCTGCTCCATGACAGCCCTGGGCACAACAATTTCTTTTATAAAAAGCATCTTATGAAAGAGCTATAAATTTATAAATCTTCACTGTCCTCTCCAGCACTTGAAGTTTGTCCCTACTTAATCCCTGTGTGGCTCTTTCCCTCCTTCTGGGGAGCATGCAAAAACCTTTAGAGCTGATAAGTCCTTTCTATGTCAACTTTCAGGTTGGTTTATACAGCAAAATATCACTTCATTATAATGCAAATGGAGGAATCCCTGGGAAGCAATCAAAGCAAGCAGGGAGGTTTGTTGTCCTTTCATGTCAGACAAGCCGGGATGAAAGGACTGGCTGGCAGGAACTGCTGCCTACAAATGCCACCGTGCTTTTGCCATTCCTGCACCGATGGTGCTGAGGCAGGCCCAGGGCTGGAGCGAGCTGGGGCTCTGCTTCACCCTGGCTCTGGCAGATAACCTGCCTTCCCCCAAAGCCTGGCTCCTGCCTGAGCTGTTGGTGCCACCAGAACAAATCCCCATTAATCGCAACACTTTCTGCAGCAGACACCAGCCTAGCGCACATGCTGCCCAGCTGGCTCAGCACCTCCTGGCATCGCCTGGGCGCTGCGCAGCCCCACGCCCAGCACCCCTCCAGCCCATTGCCCAACACCTGATCCTGCCCCACAGCCTCACGCTCAGTCCTGTCCTGTCCTCTCCTCCTGCATCTCTGTGTCCACCCTCTCCACTAAAGAAGCAAAGCCAGCCAAGCAGCACGTTTGTATCCCCCACCAGACGAATAAGCAGGAGTAGCTGGAGAGCAGGTCCCCAGCAGGGGAAGGGCTGGGGGGTGTCTGTCCCCTGCCCGAGCACGCAGTGGGGCAGCACGGCAAGACACGGGAGGGAGAGGGACAGCAGCAGCAGGACCGCCAGCAAAAGAGGTGGCATGGTGCATGCCAAGTGGCCACCATAAGCACCAGGCCACTGCCTGTCCCCAGGGGAAGGGATGGGGACCACAGCCACCACTCCCTGGTGTAGAAGTGCCCACCTCCTCTCTGGGTGTCTGTACGGGGGCATGTGGACAGCACCCCCTCCCCAAAGGCACTGTCACCACGGGGACACCTTGCAAGGACAGGGGTGTTGGTAAAGCAGGTTGGCTGGTTTCAGACACACGCAGAGCACCGGGGAAAGAGGGACTTTGCCCACACACAGCCACCCTCTTCACCAGCAGGGAGAAAGGCAGGATCCACGGAGAAGGAGAGGCTGCTGGAGGCTCACAAGCCACAGACCTCCCGTGCCATTTGAGGGCTGGGTATTTGCAGTCAAAGAGGAAAGCCTCTGGCATGACTTAATCCAGCTGAAGCAATTGTGCTTAGATAAAGCCACTAGGTACAAATGGCTCGTAATGAGGGAGTTTAGCTGGATGAATATTTCTGGAGTAATTGCAGCTTTGCCTGATAACACAGGCAGCCTAAATGGGTCTGTCACTATCCCATTATACAGGGAGAAGAGAGCTCAGTGCCCGGTGACAGTGGTCCTGGCCCAGCTCTCAGGGGGTGCCCAGTTTCCATCCCCAGACAAAAAGGGCTGATTTTCCAGGGCACTGGGTAGTGGCATCTGACTGTCCCTGCTAGGGTGCCTGCTGCAGGAGTACCAGCCAGGTCCTCTGGTGTGGGCAAGGCTCCTACCTGGGAAGCATCAAATATTTAGCTGGAAAGGGTCCTGGGACACTGGACCATGTGTGTCCCCTGCCCTAAGGGGGCTGTGTGCCCTGCACGTGCCCAGCACAAGCTTGACCAGCTCCAAGGGCCTCCCCATAGGAAGATGCCAACATCTCAGCAATAATCATCCCTTTTTTTAAAGGTTAGGAAAGCTCTTCACAAATCCTCCCCTGGGTTTCCTTCCCCTGAGCTTTTTTCTCACCCTCTGCCTCTCTCCCTCTCTCCTGAGATAACAATCAATGATAGCACAGGTTTAATTAATGTTTTTGACTTCCAGCACAGGGATGTGATTTCTCCTCTGTGCTTTTGCCAGAAGTCGTATTATCCTGCCAAGTGGGCAGGTAATCTGGGCAAGCAAGACTGGCTTCATACCTGCAGCTGCTAACGAGGCAAGGGGTCATGCCGTTGGAATCCATGGCAGTGCTGGTGAGGGGGCAGATCACCCGTGCTTGTGCCGGGCATCATGTGCCATTGCTGGAAAAGCTGTGAGCAATGCCAGGACCTCTGCTGGGAGGGGAGGACAAGGAGGGTACCTCCCGGCACAGGGGCAGCCAGCCTGGGTTTCTCCCAGAGGATGCCCCGGTGCAGGGAGGACGGTGGGCAGGACGTTGGCCTTGGGAAGTGACACTGTCCTGGTTTGAGGACAGACACAGATACCAGTATGTTAAGCAAGCCTCGAGTTTGAAAAGCCCTGGCAGTGACTTCTCCTGACAGCAAAGAGGGACAAGCTGCTCCTACAAGACCCCTGCCCAGTGCCCCAGCCCCCACCGCCAGGCTCTGCCACGGAGGCACCCAAATAGCCCTGACAACAGCTAGCACATTTCTGTCATCCAGGGCTGTTTCAGGACCTTTCTAGTTTTGTCCAAGATACTCAGACGATGTAAAATTAGGCTTGAGCCTTACTGCGAAAAAGAAATGCTAATAACATTCAGCCCGAGGGCTAAAGATGGAGCCACGTCTATTAATACACTGGTGTCTTCGCCCTCTGGAGTGGGATTTCTAAGCCAGCCTTCTCCAGCACAGCTGAGGACTCGCTGTTGCTCAAGAGCTGACTTTAGCCATGACTCCCTTTTATGCAGGGTGGCAAGGGTGGCAACCTCTAATTACAGGGAGGGCTTTTTCTCTGGGGTGTTTAATTAGTGCTGATCAGCAAAGACATGCCATTAGAGCCAAGGCAATCTCCATAGGTCAGCGTGGTCTGGAAGACGGTCAGGTAGCCCTGGGAACAGGGCAGCGGTGGAGGTAGGAGGAGAGGGGAGCTCGCTGCATCGCCTGCACTCAGCAGATATGGGCTGGTCCAGGGGCAATGGGGACTTCAGGACCAAGCTGGGAAGGCAATCTGTGCTGGCTGCAGCAGGGATGGGGAACAGGACCCGGACAATGCACTGTGCCACTGGTGTCCTTCCCTCGTGCAATGCATGTGCAGATGGGAAAGGGAAAGCTCAGACCCACTCCCCTCCCAGCGGTACCTGCCCTGTCCTGGGTGGAGCAGGGAGACATGGGGTAAGAGGAGATGATGATCCTGTTTTTCCCGGTCCTGCCTGCATTCATGTGTTACTGCACTTCTGAGAGCCCCAGAGAACCCTCACATGGGCCATAGGATTTCAGTAAGTCTATTAATCAGTTATTAAACTAAGTTTGGGACTTAAAAGCTTCACCAGAAAGGTGCTGACTGCACCCAAAGCAGGACATGTCCAGCTCATGTGTGGCTGAGCAGGAGTACCTGTGGGGAAAACATACTCCTTGCAGTGAAACAAAAGCCACGGGTGGATAACGTACCCTGGGAGCAGAGCCGTGCCTCTTCCCAGCCATAAGTTGCCCATGAATGGGCTGTGACATTCTCCGCTATGCTTGTGACCCCCACGGCATGTGAAGCCTCCCCACAAACGCTCCCAGCTCTGCAGGCAGCGTGCGTACTGCCTGCGGGACGAGCTGGCTGTGCCCTGCCTCTTATTTTACTGCCCAAACCCCCCAGGGGCCCTGGATTAGTACAGCCTCACGCAGCAGGGGAGCAGCTAACCACCAGGGTGTCCCTATGCAGAACTGAGGATTGTTTTGCTTGTTCTGTCCCAAAGCATGTCCCACGACCGTGACAAACCACACCTCTTCCCCACAGACCCTCTGCTGCTGCAACATACGCAAAAGCCCCATCTCATATTGCCCTCAGCTGCCTCCTGCCCCCCAAAACCATGGGCTGTGTGGGGGGCTGCTCCAGGCAGTCTGTACATGGTGGGTGAGCACCGGGCTCCTGCTGCAGCCCTGCCAGTCACAGGGACAATCACATGGTGCCTGCTCCTGCTCGCCTCTGGGGCCCCAAAAAGAAACATGCCAGTGGACACCCCTGGAAGGGGAGGAGATGACCAGGCAGGTACCCATCGTTGCACAACCCTCATTTCTTTAGGAAACCAGGACAACAGCAGCCCTATTTCTGCACAAACAGGTCAAAGTAGGGATGGGGCTTGCTGGAAGAGATGGGGAGCAGTGCCAGGGGTGGTCACCCAGTCCCACTGGGAGACAACAGCCCTGCAATGGCCATGGCAGTGGTACCACGCTGTACAGGCTTGTACTAACCAGGGTCAGTCCCTCTGAACACAGCTGGGGGGGTGGCTGTGCTGCACCACAACCTGCGAGGAGAGGGCTGGCAGCTCTTCCCAAAAGCAGTGGGAACCGTAAATGCTGGGTTGTGCCAGCAGTTCTGCTGCTCGTTTACCCACCCCCAGAGTGCTGCTGGTGGCTGCGGCAGGCAGTAACTGGAAGCGCTAAGCACAGCATGTGCTGCCCACCAGCCAGCTTTGCACCTCTGATGAGCAGAGAGCAGGAGGGACAGCGGGTCTCTCCATCCTGCCGCCGGCACACGGCCACACCACACGCACCCGGCCGGGTTGCCGGGAACCATCAGCAGGGCTGGGGAGGCTGCAGTCGGGGCTGGAGGGTGGCAGGGGGGAATTTGTTAAACACTTGCCGTGAAATGCGGTGGTTTCTGTGAAACTGCTCACTTCCAGGCATGCCTGCTCGGGCGATCGATGCACACCCACCTCGCTGCTCGTGAGGCTTTTAATTGGTGAGCTCAGCCCCAGCTCTGGCTGTTTCCTATTGGCTGCTTAACTATTTCCCTGGCAGCAGGGATGCAGAATTAGCAGGGGCACTGCTACAGCTGTGGGCAGCAAAGATGGAGTCAGAGGGGCACTGGGGGCTGTGCGGTCTCCAGGCTGGGTCCCTGCTGCACCACAGCTGGACCAGCCGCATCAGGCCAACGCAAACCTTCAGGAGCATCCTTGGCCCTTGCTCCTGGTGGTACCTGGCTCTTCTTGTGGACCTTCATGCACCGCAAAGGCAAGCTGACAGGCAGCGTCATCCACCCTCTTGCTCTCCAGCCACCACAGGGTGGCTGTGCTGGGGGTGTCATGCGGGGGGGTACCTGCTCCAGCGTCCCCTGCCAGGCTGAGCAGGGAGGCAGCAGAGCTGCACTGCCCATCACAAATCCCGTTAAACACTCCACAGCACTGAGCGGCAGCTCTGAGCCCTGAGCCTCCTAAAGGAGGTAAGGCTGCTTAGGACACCCTAAGCTCCTCATGCAGATGAACGCTTGAGGCCATCAAAGAGGTCTTAAAAAGCTTAAAGCAGGTAAATGTTTAAACTGCTCTAAGTCTTCACAGTGTCACAGCCAGGCCAGAGGGAAGTCCCCAGCATGAAGCTGTCCCAGCAGAGAAGCCCTCCAGGGCCATCAGGCCCCTGTGTCCTCAGCCGCCCCTGGGGCTGTTTTTCACCCCCAGTCCATCCCTCCATCCTCACCATCCTCCCCAGACCACATCCGCATGGCAAAGGGTCAGGCTGCCACGTCCCTCTCAGCACTGTATTTATTTTCTGTCTAGACACTGGTGGATTTGATATGCAGCTCTCCAAACCCCAGCCGCAGCTTCTACTCCCTCTCATCAGGAGAGCAATAAAACGAATGGTTTTTTGTGGGCAGTTACACACTTAATTCAAACTCTACCCACTGAAAAGCCTGAATGAAATTGCAGAGTGCAGTTGCTGCCCCAGGAGTGTTTTCATAAATAAATCTGGAGGTTTCAGTGGGATCTTGAATACACACTAAATAGGAGTCTGCCACAAATGTGTCCTCTTGCTAAGAGACAGCAGAATCTATCTCATTCACAACAGCAGATCAATCCACACCGATTTTCCTCAAGTGGTTTCTCAGTGTCATTAATGACTCGTCCCTTCTGGTTGCAGAGAAGCATATTTGCAGTAACAGGATACAGCAAATTACTTCACTTGCTTCCAAGATGCTGAAGCTGCCCTTAAGCTTAGTACTGCAAGTTATTGCAGGTATCTGCTCTTCTTTTCTCTGAGGTACCATGAGAAAAGCCTCACTGACTGTCTGCCTCCCAGGTCTTGTGTTCCTACATGTTTATTTTCGGTGTGGGAACAAACTGAGCTCTCCAGTTGAGGCCATACATTTGGCCGAGAGCGGACCCTGGGTGCAGGATGCTCACCCAACTCGGCTTCAGCCTCACACCCACAGTTGTTTCCCTCCCCAGACTCCCTTAACTAGGTGAGTGCTGCTGGCATAGCGTTTCCAAACTTACCCCCACAGGGCAGGAACATCATGTTCCTTCCCAGAGTTGCCTGCCTTGGAGCAGGGCTTGCTCTCAGACTCCCTCTTTACTTTTGGGAATATTTATTCCTACAGCATCAACCCGCAGTTTGCTATTTAACTGTGCTGGGACACACACCACCTGAAGCACACAGGCATCGCAAAGGCAGCAAAATAAATTAGTATTTTATTTTGACACAAGAAATGTCACATCCAGCCAAGTGATTGAACACCTGCACGCATCCTTTTCAGCATCCTCCCCAGCCCAAGCCACCTCCCCACCACAGCATCCTATCCAGTGCACAGCACTGCTGCCACTCCTGCTCCCAGGCTAAAATGACCCCAGAAAGACCTTTTGTGACTTTCCCAGCTTTTGCGGGGAAAAGACACAACCACCAATTGTGACCAGTGCCACCATAACGCACTGCTCCCTCTGAAGTTCAGCCTGGAAACTGCCCCGACAGCCACGTCCCCAGCCCTGCACCATGGGAGGGGGGGATGGCCGGCATGTGATGGATCACCACTTTTAGCCCTGTGACGGGCATGAGAATCTACTGTTGGGTCTTTCATAGGTTTTAGCTTGATGTGGAGCCATAAAGAAAGTGGAAGAGGCAGCCAAGCACTTTGATGTGGATCAGTACAGAGAATTCCCAGCGTTCAGGCGGCCACCTCAGACTCCCCAGGTCACCAGAGGACGTTTGCTTCTTCCAGCCAAGGGCCCAGACCTCTGAGAAAACCATTCTCCAGCCCCAGGAACCTCGCATGGGTGAAAATATGTTTTGAGGGAAGGAAGGATTTCCATATGAAAGAAGGAATCGACTTGGGAAGAAATAGGGAGACTGCAGCGTGATGCTAACATGAAATGCACACTCATGAATATGGACTTGGGAGGAGAGCCTATAAACACCCGTTTCCACACTTTGCAAATGCAGATTTATTCTGCATGCAGGACGAATACTTGCATGTCCCAGCTTGGTACCCAGTACCTGCACTGCCAGCGGGGCCGTGGGCCCTTCCAGCAGCGGGCAGTGGCACGTTTGGGATGCTCCTGTGCTGCTGCCACAAGACTCGGACCCTGTGGATGGTGACACACCTGCAAGTCTTATTGCAAAAAGTGCTGCTTCCCGCTGCTGGAACGGGAACAAGGGGTCTGTATCGTACTGCTTGCCACACCACCTATTCCTCCCCCTCTCCATACACAACCCCACTCTGTAACTCAGTCACACCAGCAAGCCTGGGAGACCCCAGAACCCTAACACAGCAAACACTAGGTGATACAGTTCTCTAAGGCTGAGGTACCTTTTGTGTTGAAGGATTCTCACACGTATTTCACAGTTTCTTTAAACAAAATCCAAGCCAAAACCAGCAAATTTCATTCTTTACCATGCTGCTAAATTTAATACAAATTTCTAAACCTAAAAGAAAAAGCAATTGATTATGACACTCTTTAAATAATAACCACACAATTACATCATGAGAGACAGGAAAATAGCAAGAGAATTTATAAAAAAAGCCAGGCTTACTCAGCTTTTAATATAGCACAATGTTCACTCAGGCATCCTTGGAATGATAATTGTGAATTAAGGTTGATGATAGCCTGAAATAATAACCTTCATACTGTCTATGAGGCTTTTATTCTATTAACTCCTGCATCTCAAGCAGGATGGTAAATTCACTCACTAGTGGTCAATTAGCAGTTTTGTATTTTCTGCAGATACGGTCTCTGCAATCCAGCCTGTGCTGGTGCCCAGAGCACTTGCAAAAAGCCTTTCCGTTCAACTGATTTTTAATGACCAAAAAGCTTTGCTGCTGGGGAAGCTTTGGTCCCTGGGATGAAAATAAATGGGACATGCCTTTATGCCTCGCTACTCTCTGCTTTGCCAGTTCTTTTTTGTGCAGAAATATCACCCGAGTCCCCAGGACACGGACCAGCACATTCGTAACCCCATCCCTCTGATCTCTGTGACATGGTTCAGCTTCATTTCTCTCTAGTTTCAGACCTGCTGACGTTTTTTAAGAATGTTTTGACTCCCTGAACTGCCATTTATATCCCACACCTGGTCTGTCACCAAGTTTGTGCCAGGATTGCTGCAAGGGTGACAAGGACACATGCTGACAAGTGCTGCCACTGACAGCGGGCATCACAAGACCTTACTTCATGGCACAGCCACCAGAATCCTGAGGACCCTCCTCTGTCTGGGACCCTTGGAAGCTACTATGGAAAAAAAAAATTGGAGTGACTCACTGCTGTGAGCTACAATGAAATAAAAAATACTTCACAGAGGAGCAGCTGCCCTGGGTCACAGCAAGGGGCTATCCTGGTCAGGATCCCATCTCACCCAGCATCCCAGCTCCAGCTGTGGCACACAGCAGACTCCCAAAGAAGGGTGCAAGAAGAGGGTAAGTTTAATGGTATGTCCCAGGATGTGCCACCAGTCATCAAGATTCTGTGGCCCTGGGACTTCCTGAACCAGGTGGTATGTTGCCTTTATAGCCTCCAGCAGATGCAGCATCAGCTGCCTGTCTCTGGCATCCAGCCCCAGTAAGGGACACCAATCATGGTCCTTTTGCCTGCAAAGTGTCTTTTGCAAATGGCAAAGCCTCTCCAGGAATGCAGTCTCCGTGCCAGCAAGGGACACCATGGTAAGGCACTGAGAGGCTGAGGAAGGAAGACAGACATGTTTTTGGACAAGCTCTGCATGCGAGCTGAGCACAGCATGGACTCCCCATCCCCAGCACAGGCCACAGCAGCACATCTTCTCCCAGTGCTCCCAGGATGCTTCTCCAACCCCACATGCCAGTGTGGGAAATGATCTGGTTGGGAAAAGAGGTCCAGAAGAGGTTCAAGGGGAGACAACGTAGGGGGGGACCCTGTGGGGACTGAGAATTTCCTTAGCAGTAATGTCTTGTAAGACCAGGGCTACAGGAGATAATGGGTGAGGAGAAGCAGAAAGCCCACTGTCCTCTATGTCCGTGGCATGGCATGCCATAGAGAGAAGGAACAGGGTAGACTGGTCCCTGGCACTGCCGTAGGAGTACAGAGGTGACTCAAAGCATCAACTAAATACACTGTCTTGTCTATGGACAAGAAAGGCAGCAGCAAAGATTTGTTCTGGTTTGTACTTGGGACACAGGTACAACAAGCAATTCAGTACATAAAATGAAATGCCAGCTGGGAAGAGCTTAGACTCCCAGGGCAGCTTCCCCTTAGGAAGAGCGGATTCTTCAATAATCTGACATTTAAAGTGTCCTAAACTCCTTAAACTGGACTCATAACTGGAAAATGCAATGGTGGCTACCACCTCTGTAATGACAAAGGGGAAAATTCAAATCCTGATTCCCCTGGCCCCTTCCCCTGCCTCGTATTTTTCCATGGCCTGGTTACCCTTTGGACACGTCCCAAGTTCCTTCCTGCGGTGGTCTCTGAAATTCATTTAAATCAGGAAATTACCCTGCTTGTTTTTCTCCATAGACTATATGTGTCCAGGCTGAGAAATCACAGCAGTACTGGATGTCAACCATGATTTAACTCTTCATGTCCAGGGCCAGGCCCTTTTGAAGGACACCTGCCCTCTCAGCTCCACGGCACAAAGCACATCAGGTCTGGCAGCTCCAGGTGAGCCTGCCAAGTTGGCAGCCTCTGGGAGAGGCTTTGCTGGATCCTCTCTCACTCCCCTTGGTCCTCCTTGCAGGGCAGACCAGGACTGCTCACAGCACTCGGGACATGGCTGCACCCCAGTTTTATGCAGGTATGAGCTCTACCGCATGCTGGCAGCCAATGCACAAAGCAGCGCGTGGATGCCATCCACGTGCAGGTTGCTGCGGATAGTCCCAAGACATATGGAACGAGATCAACGATGTTGCTGTCGGAGGCTGGAACAGGGCAGGATATCTGTCAGCACAAGGGAAGGGGCTTCAAGGAGTGGGGCCACAAGGCTGCACAGAGAGGGAGGCTATTTCTCAATGAGACCAGATGTGTTGCTACAGGATGGGACATGACAGAGGTTGTTCTGCAGCCAATGAGCTTGTAGGGGCTGAGCAGATCTCATGTCCCCAAGGTACAGCTGAGTCACAAGTGCCTTTAGTAATTAACATCAGTTTCTTACAGCTACATCAGCCTTCCTGGTGCATCAGCTCCAGGGGGAGGACGAGTGACTTTTCCAAGTCTGGGGCACTCCTGGCACAGATGCATCCCCAGCGACTGAGGGCAGGTGCCACAGGGGCTCTTGCTGTGAGCACTGGCAGCTGTGGAGGCCATGCCTGCTTAACAAGGGAAGGATGGTCACTTCTGCTTTTTGAAAGATCCCCCTGGTCCCCCACATAGGAACAGATCATACCCATGGTGGGGCACAGCAGCTATGGCGGAGAGCCAGGTACAGATTTGGGGTTGACTGTAGCCATTAAACTCACATTGTGAATGACTGAGAGACCCCATGTCCTTCTGCGACGATTATTCACTTGGCATACTCATATACACGGGAAACCTTCTGACCTAGAAACATCTCTCGAGCAGAGCAAGTGCCCGATGCCCACTCCTACCACCAGCAAACTGCCCAGACCAGTGCCACCCATCCCACCTGGCAGGGTTTTCTGCCGAGGACCAGGGTCAGGAGGAGGGACCTTAAACAGCAGGGCTGGACCAGGGCTAACCTCAGCCACATCCTCCAGCTCAAAGGGCCAAGCAGAGCCTGCTGCTAGAAGACAAGAGAAGTTGGAAAAGATGATTAATAGAGGCTTGGAAACAAAGCTGGCTTGATTTCTTTTGAAATGGAGAGCAGTTCCTCAGACAGCAGCCGGCATGAGCCTGCACAGCTTCCAGGGGGAAGGAAGATAAGCGCTTGCCTGGACACAGTCCAACCCAGTGCGAAGGGAGACGCATTGAGGAAGCGAGATGTTCACAAACAAACCCGTGGCTCTCAGTCCCAAGGCACTGAGATGGGGCTCACAGGACCCCAGCTTGGGCAGGGGCCACCCTGGAGCACCCTGCCCCTTGCCTTTACACCCGGAGGCAGTGCCAGGCAGGGTGGCATGGTCACAGCCACCTGCAGGACAGCTGCATCTGCATGAGGCAGCGCAGAGATCAGGCAGGAGATGGACCCTTCCAGCAAAGCCAGCTGGGCCAGGAGATGCGGGGAGCTGGTTTATAGCCTTTGGCAGAAGCTTCAGGAGCTTCGACAGGAACTGGCCAGGATGGAGAGCAGAGCTGCTGGTTGTTTCAAAGTCTACATTGCACTGGCCCTATAAATCAAATGGGGAGATGTAGTAAACTCATCACAGTGGGATTAAATGAATTTCTGGCTGGTATTATGCCAATGCCATCATGCCTTGCCTCATCTCGCTCATTTCCAGGGGCTTTAAATAAAAGCTTCTTCCTGCACTGTTTGTGATGTGGGTAAACAAAGCACCAACTCCTGGCCAGCTGGATGGGGAGGGCAGCACCGAGTGTCCCTGCTGCACACCACCTTCTGCAAAACAGGGAAGACATCAGGGTGAGCTACTCCAAACCAGTGTGGGAGGGGAGCTCCAGTTGCCCTCACCCAGCAGAATTGCAAAAGACCTGATGGCCTCCACTGGACTGCTCCAGCTTGCAGCTGTGGCAGGTAGTCCAGCCACAAACCACACAAGTTAAGGGAATGATTCTTTTAATTAGAAACAAACCCCATCTATTAAATAGCCTGCAACACTTAAAGTGCTGTTTGTAAAGAAAATGTTTTATTTCCAGGGAGATGGCTCACTTATGACAGCTGTAAAACCCCATTAACGAGAGGATAAGAGCTCTAGAGCTGTTACAAAATCCACTGGCTCATTTCTTGTCTTTAGTGTTGCTTACAATTCAGTTTGCACTCAGGATCATTTGTTTAGCAGACTTTAGTTCAGCAAAGGTGAGTTAACTGCATCCGGCCCTCCTTCATTCCCAAGGCACAACCACATGCTCCCAAAAGCCAGTCTGCACAACCCACAGGGTGCAGCCACAACCCCCCTGCCAAGGATGGGACCAGCACACAGCCTCTCCCCACTGCCAGCACTGGTGCTCATGGTCCCAGCCACTGATCACTGGGCTCTCAGCAGACCCCTGGGTCACACCAGGCAGCGGTCCCTCTGCAGCCCACTCCCACCCAGGGGTGCTCATAGGTGTCTGGGGGCAGCTCTGCAGAGCCCCAGCATCATCTTTTGGGCTTTACCATCTCTACAGCACTCAGAGCACCTCGCAATACCCAGCCCATGGGGACAGTTCCCTTTACAGCTCCTCTCTTGTATGGGGCAGCAACCTGGACTATGGTTATGATAGCACTGGGGGAGGGAAGAGTGGGGCAGCGCCCCATCCCAATCTGAGTCCCTCTCCCACAAGGACAGTAAGAAAAAATACATATATTCCCATAGGAACACCACTCAGCTTTGCACATTGAACGGAGAATCAATTAAACCAGACAGCTTCTCCTGAACTTATACTGTATAGTGTAATTAAATGCTACCGACAGCTTCACCCACCCATCTTTAACAAGCAGGCAGCAAAACCCCACTGCAAAAGCTCCAGCACAAAGCTACACCAGGGCAGAGACACCGACCCATCGGGTAGGAAATGTCTGGGGCAGAAGGGCTGCTGAGCCGCCAGTCCCGGGCGCCTCCTGTCACCGATGCCCTCACGACGCCGAGATACGAGCGCAGCTCGTGTTGACTGTTGCACAAAATTGCAGTGTGCTGTCTCCATTTATTTGATTTGTATCGCCTGAAGGAAAAATGCTTTTGCTGTCTTCATGCACTCTATGCATTTGGCTTCAAAATAAAAGCTCTGGGGACCTGTCATCACATGCTTTCCTTCCCATAAAGAAAGGGCAAGATCCAGTCTTTTCGAGCTGAATTGCAGAAAAGTGCTCGAGCCCTCTGCTGCTGCTTCACCTTGCTCAGAAACAACCTTGCAAAGGTTGTTTTTGAGAGCAGCTGTCTCCTCCTGCCGCAGTTTTACATTAGAGCTGTCACATCCTGACTTCCCTGCTTTACCTGGAGGACTTTGATGGCTTCTAGAGGAGTCAGAGAAGTAGCAGCATGGCTCAGGCTCTTCCACCCTGAACAAATGCTCTCTGGACTTGATCCAACATACCCACACGCACAAGTGCCTCCGCCTCTTCCACTGGCACGACATGAGTGTTCACATGCACGACACAGCCCTGTGCGCCCCTGCGGGATGGGAACAGGTCGTGTCTGCTGGAGGTCTGGGTCATTCCTCTCTGTGTCCCATGAGCTCTGGCAGGATTTCCTCCTCTCCAGGCGTGCGAAGGGCTGTGGGGGATGGACAGGATGGTGTGAGTGTGCTGTGCTCAGCCCTGCTCCTCCAGCCCCATGCACGTACGGGCGACCCAGCCCGCAGCTCCCAGGGACAGTGACATGGATGTGAATGGCCTGGGTGAGTCCAGAAGGGAAGCACAGGGTAGAGTTGCTGGGAAAGAGCTTGCCTCTGCTCTTGGGAATAAGGAGTGGAAATCCAGCTCCCCAGTTTCTCCCAGTGCAGATACTAGTTTCTTTCTCATCTCGGATACCTCATTTTTGTGTAATGTGCTTTTTGTGGTGCGTAACCCAGACACCCATCCTGAAGCACGCTGTGGGGGACATTGCTGCCTGCAGGGACACCAGGCAGCTGGAGTATGCCCTGGGCTCTGCTTGCTTCCAGACACCTCCGCACAGCTCCCTGGCACCTCCATGGCCACGGGCAGCCCGGCACAGGAGCACAGCCTCCCTCCCAGCCCACCACCAGCTCATTCCTTACTCTTAGAGGAAGAAATAGAAATATTAGAATTATTTACTTTGCAATTGACTCCAGTCCCTCAGATCAAGACAGTCAGAACAGCAAATCCAAAAAACGTTTCCCTAATTCTGCATTACTCCAAAGCACTGTTTTGCTCTGAAATATTTAGCTTGCTCCGACAACGCCGTTAGTGTTGTACCAGATCTCCCTCCTCCTGTCTCTCACTTTCCCTTCACCTCTCCTCCCTCCTCCTCCTGTTTTTCCCATCTGTGTTTGGAGCAGAGGAAGTGGAGATGAAACACAGGCTGCTGACTCTTCCTGCAGGCTCTGAATTGCCCAAACCAGTTGATTTGATTCAGTCTCTGCATTTCTTTGCCCGCTGCTGACAAGCTCTGCAAAGATCATGGTGTATTTACTCTTCTCCCTGCACAGTGAGGAAGATGAAATATGAGTGCTCAGTGTATTTCTACAGAAATTGCGAAGAGAGGCTCTGCAAACGCGGTGGTTGGAGGATCCAGAAAGGCTCTGACCTGACCCAGCACACAGCCCTGGTTAAATGATTTACCGAGGGCTGCCAAGGGGCTGTGCAAGCATCACGCAAGGCAGCCTGCTGCTGGCTGCGGAACTTACCTGCTTATTCCCTTTGTTAGTGTGTGTGTGTCCCCAAAGGGGAAAAAAAAAAAAAAGAAAAGGGTCTTGAAAGCTCCAAACAATTCTGCAGTGAACCATGGCGTTAAGGATGCAGAGGGAGGTAACCCCACCAGATTACAGTTCATTCAGCAGCAGCCTGTGGGTGTTGCTCACCCGGAGAACGGAGCCATCTCTGGCAGCTCCCTGCCCTACTTCTCTTTCATAAATGCATAATTGTGACATCGTGTTACATAATTTATCATGTTACATCGAGATTGGGGCCATCCTTGTGCAGCTTGTTCCTCTGGGTGTTCGAGCTGCCAGGGAGGAGAGACGTGAAGTGCTCGCACGAGGTTTTCTCCATGAGAGGATTGATTTTGGGAGGCCCCATGCTGCAGCCCTGCAAACAGCCACTACTTTAGAAAAAGCTTTTAGAGTTGAGAACAGAGTCTGAGAGACCCTATCCCACAGCACACAAGCAAAATGAGTTACCAAGAGGCCAAGGTCTAAGTTCAGAGCAGGATGCGGAGGTGCCATCCCCTGCCTGCACCATGTACATCCCAGACCTCGCGCAGCTCCCAGGCACACTGCTCTCACCATGGGGCACCAGAAAGGACCCCACTACATCAGCAGAGAACTTCCCAAACAGCCTGCTGCTTTTCCAGTGCTGCCTTACATGCTGACCAAGGACACAAGAAAGGGGCAGCCACGGAGGGGTAAAACCCTCCCCGCTGCTGCCTGCCCCACCTTTGGTGCCCACGGCCGAGGGACAGGCTGCAGAGCCACACAAGGCAGCCTTTGCTGGGCTGGCATCCTCCCAGAGGAGGGTCACACACTCGGAGCCACAGTCAGACTAAACCAGCCAGAAAACATCTGTGCGGAGCAGCAGGAATTATGGTGCAGGGGCTCATTGCCCAGAAGATGCTAACGCAAGTAGGGGCTCCGGGTGCCAGCAACCCCGCGGTGCCTCCGCACCTCCCATGGGACAAGCTGCACGTGCACCATGTTTTGCCTCCTCCACCCACCGGGAGGACAGGGCTCAGCCTGTCCTGGGACACGCGCTGCCTGGTCCCAGCTCAGCGCCTTCCTGGAGCCCGGCCCTGCACTCCCGGTGCAGGCAGCGTACTCCCAGCTGCAGCTCCCTGTCCTTGGCACATAGGATTTCACTGGGATCCAGCAACTCGGCTCATCCCATGAGGCGCCACTCTCATCCCACCAACGGCAGGACGGCCGGCTCCAGCCTGCATCCTCCCTCACACTGGGGCGGCAGTCGTCTCTCGCCTCTCCCCCAGCCCACCGGGATGATGAGTTTTGCAGGCACAGCAGGAATTCCTGCATCAACCCACTCAGCTGTTTAACCTGGAAATGAGTCTATCAGCCCTGGGAATGATGACCCTGCCCCAGCTCTGGAGCCTTCACCCGAGCAAAGCATGTCCAGTTATGGGACCTACCCATCAGGGAGTGGAGACCCAGCCACGGGCAGGGCAGAGGCACTGCACTGCCCATGGTCATTGCTCAAGCCATTTCTCCCAAGGCCACAGCAGCAGCCCTGTGTGTGCATGCCATCAGTGAGCCCCGGCACAGCGTCGTAACCACTGCCTACCCCCAGACCTCCTCATGAGACAGGGATGCTCAGCAGGGCACCACCAGGGACTGATGGCAGACGGCAAACAGGTCTTGCTGTCCCCAGAGGGAAATTGCTTCTCCCATTAATATTTTTATTTGATTGCCACTGATTTTTGCTGTGTCGCAGGCTGTGGAATGGAGGAGCTGACGCATCATGGTACCCAGGAGTTGCGGGAAGGGCAACCGCAAACCCAGCACCAGGCAGAACCTGGGGCCTCAGCTCAGAGAGGGACAGGGCAAGGAACACCCCAGTGCCACCAATTCCCTCCCCATAGCCAAACAGCCAAGGCACCAAGGTACAAGGTGGTGTCCAAACACAGTTAAGCACCTCTGCCAGCATGGTTCTATGGTTCTTGAGAGGGATTTGCAAGACAGAGCTGTTGTCTTTTTTTTTTTTTTTTTTTTGGAAGACCAAAGCCCTG